>VDFB02048139.1:0-39824 GCA_007258455.2 Sequoia sempervirens
GATAATCAACAATAGCCACACAAAATGACTTCAATAATCTAGCCTATGTGGATGTGTGAGGTTTTCTTTTAAGTTGGAAGGAAGCCATCTATTTAATTAATCATCTTAGGAGAGAATCTATGTGTTTGAATTTATAGTTCCAATAGTAGTTGACATAAGACTTTGTCACTTTGCCTCTTTCTTGGTTTTGATTTTATGAACATCGAATGAAATGGGATTGGGTTTGTCACATTAATCTATTTAAATTACTCTTATTTTACTATGTAGGGTGCAACCATTTATCCCCTACTTTGAAGATAAAACCATTTTTCATATTGGTTATCTCTTTATCAATATGCTCCAATCAATCTTCATAGTTCCTTCAGTTTCTTCAAAATGATATGGGTTAATCATTGTTATTTTTTCTTTATTATTGTCTACTTTCTAAATTTTTAATTTTTCCTTCAATCTTGATAGTAGAAATTCAATAATAAATCTCTTTAACTATTTTTTCTTTTAACTTTAATAACATTTATTACTATTTAAAAATCCTTATATAATTTTTTTTAATTTCATTATTATTTTTTTAAGCCAAAGGCGTATCCAATATGAACATGCCCAAGCTAAATGTTAAAATCAACGACCCATTATTTTTTATAGATTGTGGGAGATGATTAAACTGATCACACATGTTCATTTTACCATCGGTCCTTTTCCCCTAAGTTTGATCTTTTTACATGGCCTTGAAATGCAATTTGCATTTTATGGAAAGTTTGTGGTTACCAACAAATACAAAATCATTAATGTTGAGGCTACGCAATGTCAGAGATAGACACTATTTCTTTTGTCAGGACAGTTCTCCGTATTATTATTTGATTTGCTTATTCCAATTAAAAAAAGGCTATTTCGTAGCTAGAGGAGCAAAGAAATATTCCTAGTGTAGAAAGAAGTGAGGCCAAAAATAAAAGCAAAGGTGGTGTGCTAAGCATGTAATTAGGGGTTTTAGAATCATATGAAGCCACAACATTTTCATGAATTACTGATCGTTGATCTTTTTCAGATTAGTCATTTAAAAGGAGATACTAGAGGCAATTGGAATCGTATTAGTGATAGGTGGTAACTTGGCAAGAGGGCTGAGAGGGATGAATAAATCTGCATGGACATAGAAAGTAAAGCCCATAAAAAATAGTTTGCATCATGTTAAGGTAAGCATGCCTACAATCAAGGGAATGAGAGAGACATTGAGGGTAAAGAAGTTAACACTACATAAGGTTAAATATATTAACCTTTGGTGTTAAATATCAAAATGGAGTTGTGGGAAATAAATAGACTTTTATAAAAAAATAAAATAAAATAAAATCATGAAGATTATAATTAAATTTTCGTGAGAGTTCACATGGTGGACAATTTTTTTGTTTTTATAAAATATTGTGATAAAGGAAACAAAGAACCTGGGGCCAGAGAACTATATAAGGGTAGTAATATTTTTGTGAGAGTTCACATCACAATATTTCCAAGGATGACATGTGTCCTTGGGGAGTTATGCTGAAGGTAGCATGCCATTTGATCAAGGATATGATAATTCACCTTTAAGACCTCTTTAATGTACCCATTGCACACTTAAGTAGACAAACATATAGAGAGAGAAAGAGAAAGGAAGAGAAAAGGGAGAGGGAGATAGAGATAAGATATAGATAGGTGGAGAGATAAAAAATAGGAGAGCAAGAGAGAGGGAGCAAAATGAGACAAAGGAGGGGAAAGAGACATAGATAGACATAAAGGGATAAAAAGAGGGATAGGGAGAAAAAAAGAGAAGAGAGAGAAACAAAGATAGAGATAGAGATGGAGATAGAGATAGAGAGAGAGAGAGAAAGAGAAAGAGAAATAAATAAAAATAGAGAAATAAAGAGGGAGACAAAGAGATATAGAGAGATAGGTAGAGATATAGAGGAATAAAGAGGGATATAGGAAGAGGCTTGATATTGAGGGGGATAGAGAAAAATAGATGAAGGAAAAGAGAAAGAGAGAAGAGGAGAGAGACATAGATAGAGATAGTCACATATAAAGAGACAAGGAGATAAAGATAAATAGAGGGAAGAATATATATATATATATATACGGAGAGAGAGAGAGAGATAATGAGAAACATACAGATAGAGATAGAGACAAAGAGATAGAGAGATAAAAATGAATAGATATACATAGGGAGGGTGATTGATATATATCTCCATATCACTCTCTATCTCTCTATATCTCCCACTATCTGTCACTTCCTCTCCCCCTCTCTATCTATAGAGCTACCTCTCCCCTCATTCACTCTATCTCCCAATCTATATCTCTATCTCTATTTCTCTTTTATATCCCCCTACCTCCCATCTCTTCTATCGCAAAGATGACGCAAAGATGATCCTGATCTTTCGACTTTTGATCTCTTGCAAAGATTGATGCGTGATTTTTCTTTTGATGATGCCTGATGCCGGTCTCTCTTTTGATTGACGAGGCGATGGACTTTGATCCGATGCCGGTTTTTGATCTGATCCTTTGTCGATCGATCGACGCTGATCTTTGATTCCGGATTTCGATCTTTCGATATCTTTTCCTGACGCGATCGCCTGACTTCGATCGATCTGATTCTGATCGATCTGATCCGATCCGATCGATCTCTTTGATCCGCTTCGACGATCTTTGACTTTGATCTGATCTGGATTTTGTCTGAAGTGATCGACGCTCGATGATCCGATGATCCTGATATGATTGACCGTCGATAGGATCCTTTTGTTGCACAAACAAAATCATTTGCTAAATGGCCTACCAATTGACCTCATGTACTCCATAAATGTATGTAAAAAATACAACAAGATTTATCCTAATTGACCTTCCACGCTTTAAGTCATTTTTTAATCCTTGTAAATGAATGCTAATTGATTTGAAGCTCACTTATCCATTAAGACCTTTGTTACATAAACAACATCATTTGTTAAAAGACCTACCAATTGACTTCATGTACTACACATATATCTGTAAAAAAATACACCAAAATTTTCTCTACTTAACGTTTCCTTCAACATACCCATTGCACACCAAGGTGCAATTGCTAGTTATACAACCACTACCATAAAGAAGTGATAAATATTAACAAAGAGTCAGCAACTGTAACTTCAAATACTTATCCAATATCCCTGAAAACATCAGATCGGACGAAAGCACAATGAAGGAATCGAATAAATACTGCAAAACTACAGTGTGAACGAAACGATTGTATGTGTGATTTTTCTTTTAAGTTCTCTTGAGTCAGTCATCTTATGACAATATGCATGCATCCGTTAACTAGTAAAGAAATCAAAGCTCCAGCAGTAGTCGTTATAAGACTTTGTCACTTTGTTTTTTTCGATGACTTTGCGAACAAGGAATCACAGCATTAGTGTGCCATTACTCCATTGAAACTACTCCTATAATACAATTCTAAAATGCGAACGACACGAACATGTGTCATTTCTTCTGGAGTTGGAAGTACAGAATGCATGCATCCGTTACGTAGTAAAGAAATCAAAGCTCCAGCAGTAGTCGTTATAAAACTTTGTCGCTTTACTTTATTCGTTTTGACTTTAAGAACAACGCGTTACAGCATTAGTTTTGCAATAATCCATTGAAATTTACTCTTATTTGACTTTTTATTGCTCAAACGTTTTTTCTCTGCTCCTAAGAATCCGCCGCCATTGATCGATTTCAAACTACCTACTTTCATTCGATATCTTTTTTGACTTTGTAGTGCTCAAACATTTATTCTCTGGTCCGAAGAATCCATCGCCATTGATCCTTTCCAAAATACTTTTAAGATATTTTCGGGCGCAACCATTTCTCATGGTTGGTATGATCAATCTATCCATCTTTATCTTTGAATCAATTAAAAACAAAATTATATATATATATATATATATATATATATATATATATATATATATATATAATAAGAAAAGAGACATTGTCAATATATAATATCTAACTTTTAATTATTTTTAATATATATTATATTTATTTTATTTATAAAATTCGGAATATTACATTTATTAAATATATTATTCATTTAAAAGTTAGTGGTTAAATTAATATTTTAATATAAAACTCAAAATCAAATTAATTATAATAATAAAAGAATAATAATATTTTACTAATTATAATATTATAATATTAATATTAATAATAAAATAATAACAATAATTTAATATAAAAATATTATTGTAAATATAAAAAATGATAGTAATAATATAATAACATTATAATATTAAAATAATAATATTAATATAATATTTCTAATGTTAATAACATAAATATATTAAAAAAAATCATATATAATAATAATGTAATATTATAATAATCTAATGTAATATTAAATAAGGTTTAATATATTAGATTTAATATATATTTTAATTGATTATATTAAATTATAATAATATATTGTAGTATTATATTTTTGTTATCATTTTTTTGATTTTTGATTATTCAAATTAAAAATTTAGAAACTAAAATTTATTTTTTATACATTAATTTATATTAAAGATATGAACATTTCAATTTTTAAATTAAACTAGCAATTGCACCTTGGTGTGCAATGGGTACACCGAAGTGTGGAAGGTCAATTAAGGAATATTTTGGTCTATTTTTTACATACTTTGTATAGTATACATGATTTCAATTGGTATGCCATTTAGAAAATCATGTTTATAAAACAAAGGTCTCAATGGAGAAGTGGTAGCTTCAAATGAACTACATGCATCTTCTTATAGGGATCTGAACACAACTAAAATAAAACCTTTGAATTGGGAAGATAATAAGGCTCCATTACCAATAGGCTCATGTTATGTTTGCAATAGGGAGAGAGGTATAGAGGGAGATATGGGCATAGAAAGAGGGAGAGAGGGATAAGGAGATAGAGATAGACAAGAAGTTAGAGATAGAGATGGAGATGGAAACATGGATGGAGATGAAGATGGATATGGAGAGAAGATGAAGAGATGAAGAGAGAGGAAAAAGGGATAGATATAGGTGAAAAACATAAATAGGGTGCTCCACCTTTTAGGAGATGGAGCACACACAAGGGGACCTATTTCACTCTTAGTTCATTCAACGAAACCCTAGACATCTCAATCTAATGATCCAATTAGGAAAAGAGATTGCTACAAGGTCTCCTTAGATGTGACTAAAAGGGGGTTCACCACTAAGAAAATGCTTAGAAAGAAAGATATGCAAAAAAAAATGCAAATCTAACTAGATATGACCTAAAAATTGAATCTTGAAATAAGAATGAGAGATTGAGGATAACAGAGAAGCACCTAGAAGGTTGGAGATGACTGAACAAGATTTGGAAATTTTAATTTTGTTGTTGTTGATGTGTATATGGACTCATAGGCCAAATTGGGTGATTTAGTCTTAGTCTAGGGTTTTTGGGAAAAAACAAGAATCTTACAGTGACAAGTCAAAATCCACTAAAATCTAGAAAAATGCCTATACCAAGACTCATACTCCCAAGGTGGAAATTTAGTCCCATTAGTAGTGTTTCATTGATATTTTTGTAGCTGTCTTCTTGTCCAATTTCTAAGTCTGAAAGGTGTGAATTCTGATTTAGGTGAGTTTCCATGAAGATGACAACTTCTTGACAACTTTGAAAACTTTCTTTAGTCTTGCAACTTTGTCTTCAAAGGATCTTGAAGTCTCAAAACACCTAGATCTGCAATCATACATGAAGGGAGAAAAATGTTGATTTGTTAGTGGATAGGGGTTTTCCTTGGTCAAACCTAGTTTTGGTAATAAAACCTTGAAATAAAATTAAATAGAATGAAGGAATTATGAATGAACAATATGCAATGTTGCAACTCACCAAACCCTTGATATCAAGGTTGCAATCTTGTATGAAGTGGTTAGCATGAATATAGATCTTGACTCTTGATTGTTGATATGAGATAATGTCTTTAAATTCTTGCTTGAATCATGAAAACGCACATCATACATGTTAGCTCAAAAACATGTACATGATGCATGGAGACTTTCACATGATTCTTGAATATTGAATGTAGCTCCAAAATGCTTGATAATCAACTGTTGAATACTCTTGAATGCTCTTGATCTCATACACTTGCTAGAGGAATACTTGCATAAAACTTCTAGGAGAAAATATGTGAAATGATCTTGTATTTATACTTGTTTATGCCAAATTCTCGAAATTACAACACCACTTGATTCGATGTTAGATCTAGGAGAATAAAATCCTACAAAGAATTAAATTAAAAATAGGTCCAAGCTAAGGTGGGAATCATATGCCATTTGGGGCATATGAGTCCCAATAGCCTAAGCTTGGGACACAAATTTTAAGAAATGTTAAATTCTATGCAATATTTAGTATCATGCCATGAAACTTAGGTGGGACCCATATGCCCAAGGTGGTGTATGATTCCCATATCACTAGATCTGGAGCACATGACCTAAAATCATGAATTATGATTGGTCAATAGTTAAGTGTTAGGGTTATCCTTAGAGAAATACATTAAATAAGGCTTGCAGATGCAAAATAGGACCAAATAAGGCATAAACAAGCTCAATTTTAGTAGGGAGGGCCCAAAAAAGTGTTAAAATATAAAGAGATACATTTTTCTACACTATATTTAGCCCCTAGTTTAGTGAGAGGAGGAACTTGCTTCAAACTCACACTAACGTAGACAAAATCACATCAAGAGGTGTCCAAGTGTACCAATGCTAGTGAGATAGGATGACAAAAATCAAGGGGGGTGATCAAGCTACCGGGATCAAGATCCTATGGAAAAATAAAATTTGCACAAGAGAACACATAGATGAAAGATGTTTGAAGCAACAAAAAAGATACAAGCATTCACTACCAAAGACATAAAGAAAGAAAAAAGAAAAAGAGGGTGGATCAAGCCTCGATCGTTTGTCCAACGTGATGTGGATCAAATCTAAGTTGTTTTTCCAAAAATGTTTACAAGTGGAATGCAATGTCTACCATGCAAACCAAACACACACTCTCAAGGGTTAGTCTAACCTCAAGCCATCCACAAATTGAGCCCCCAAAGACACATATGCACATAGTCGATATGTGCTCGCATAGACAAGTAAGTGGCTATGGGAAGGTCACGCCTAAGTTCGGATCCCATACGCTAACCATACCAAATCTATACATCCTGATAACTTTGATAAGGTGCCAACACAAACAACAAGATTCATGAGGCAAGAAAAACTTTGTATGCTTGATATCCATGAACAAATATGACAACTCCATAGGCAAGCAAAGTGTGTTATGCAAGGTGGCCATATAATAGTTTTGTAAATGAAAAAAAGTGTAAGGTACATTCAAAGGAGTTTTTCTTAGTTCATGTAAGGTCTTTGCTTAGTGTAAGATAGGACCAATTGAAGAATATAAGATTCACAACTTAGGGGATGTAGTGTGTTTCATCAAGCCACTAAGAGGAATATAATATGCTAAGAGAGATCACACTCTTGAAGGACATCACACCTGATGTCACCACAAAGAGAAAGACACATCGCATGAAGTGAGAAGACTACACAATGAAACATGCATTGTATTTGAAATGAAAAAGAATAATGCTAATTTATGCCTCCACTTTAAAGAAATTTCCAAACACCGTGTGATGTGAGCAACTAATTTAAAGTAGCAAATTATATTTATGCTAACAATAAAGAGGACATGAGAGCTTATTTGGAAAGCCCTATGCCAAGTCATATTTTTTCAAAATAAAGCTACGTCATGAAAAGGGGTTGCCCCCAAAATGAAATTCCAAAATCACACAAGGGATCCAGAGATTCAGGGTCAGTATGTCTTTTCTACAATGTTGTTATAGAGCTCACAACTGTCATCATTCCCCAAATACTAATGGAATATGAAGAGTGACACAAAGAGAGGAAAACAAGTAAAAGCTTTTGGGTCAACATGGAAGAGACCTAAATGTCTTGACACCTTGCATCATCCCCAAAAGAAAAACACCTTAGTTTACCTAAAGAGGAAGGTGTATGTAACATGAAATTTCATAAGATGCAATTTATGACATTGCACTATCTATTCTCTAGAATACTTGGAATGTTGTTTAATAGGAAGGTTCAATATAATTATTGAAGTTTATAAGTTATATAAAAATATTCATATTTGGTGCTATAACCTATAATACATGCTCTCATGGAGCACCTAGGAGTGGAATATCGGTCATTTTGACAATTGTGAAAACAATATGAAATCTATGATTCCTAATGAGTTTTTAAGAGGTAAAAAGAGTTACATACTTTTTTGAGATATTTTACCATGATCATATCGTTATTATATTTTTCATGGCTCATGTTTTTTCCACAATATTTTGAATAGTATTTGATGGATTTTTGTTTCTAATTTTTTTTATATATTTTAGGTATGAGAGAGTAGATTGTATGTTTGTTTACAAATACACTTATGGAATTAATCTATTATAAGAGGGATAGTTTCTTATAATATTATTCTTCATAGTTTGAGAATAATTAAATATTGGATCTTTTTGGTATGGTATTTTTCCCGCAAGGTTTCTTCCACATATATATGATATTATTTGTATTATATGAATATTCTTAGTTTTTATATTTATACTCCATTATTTCATTGATATAATGTTAATGGCTTAATCAAGTCATAATCAAATTAAGCTATATATTATTACTCATTTATATTGTATTATTTACCATAAATTTTAACACTATCTTTATTAACATAATTGTAATCCATACAATCTTGAACACTTTACACATTATTGCATGCTAACATTTGTAATTTGATAATAAATTAGAAATACATATACACACAACAAACTATCATTATACTATACTATAATTAAAAAAATTTCTTAATAGAACTAATATAATCTCTTCTATCTCTTATTTTAATATTTACTAAATTCTTAAACTCACTACTTTCATTTATCAACTTAGGTTCTTGGTATGTACAGGATCATCATGGAAAAAATGGGCCCTTAAGTGGCAAAAATTGAGAAAAAATCGAGAATTAGCAACTTCACATAAAATTTGAATAAGTTATCTATATTATTTCAAAAATATGTAAAATAGAATTTGTAGGAAATTGAATGTAGTTTATAAAATACTAGTTTATTTTTTTAAAACAAAATCTATTTGGTGAAAATTTGAAATTTCAATCAGATGTATACTTAAATTTTAGGGGAAAAATAAGAAGTAGGTGTCTGCCTAACCACCCTAACCATAATAAAATGATAATTATTTTTATAATATTTTAGAAATAGAGTGAGGGACTCATTTCCAGATGTGATGCATATTTTTTTGTAATTTTTTTCCAAGTAAATAATTAATTATGATTTTTTTTTTAATACAACTTTTAAAAATATAAAACTTCGTGCGTCTAACCACCTTAACTTGGTCAAAACTTCATGAAATTCAATTTTTTTTTTATCCTATAGTATATGAAGAATAGAATGGGACACATGTTTCATATTCAAAAAATGTGATACCGTTTGAAAGCTATAGATGTTTTTCAATCACCTATCAATCGAGGACTTTTAGTCATAATTCAAATAGAAAATGAATAATAATTATTTATTAAATTCAAAATGAAGCATAATTTATATTGGTGGAAAGCTAAGAATCTCCTTTAAAAACCCCCGTTTCATTATTTTTGGGTAAAAAAGGTAAATTGACCACATACCCTACAAATACCCATCATATTGCCACTTTTTGGCCCATCATGATCACATACCCTTGCATTTATTCTTTCTAAAAAAAACTTTTCACAATATCCACATGATAGATAATGAATTTTAGACAAGTGGTTGGATTATAAAATGACTTGTACAAGACAAACTATAAAAGTTCATAGAAAAGATTGACATAGATGGATAAGAAAAAACTATATGAATGAGAGAAAAAAAATAGAAGTGAGAACAAAAACTACATAGGAACAAGAATTTTGTACAACCCATCATCACCAAATATTAAACTAACCACATGTCCATCTCAAATTAGAAAGATAATTCACCAAGAAGATTCAATAATTAAAAACATACGTAAAATAGTTTTTTCTTTTATATATATATTTTTATGTAAAACATATCAAAATATTTTTGTATCCTTTCTATGAAAAGAACAGGGAGCCAAAAATGACATGAAATCCCCTATATTGATATTTTTTATTCTCTATTTTTCTTGTGTATATAGTAATTTTTTATGTGAAACTTATCAAAACATTTTTTATTAATTCTATGAAATTAATAAGGATTGAAAAAATTATATGAAATCTGCTATAATAAAATATTATCCTCTATTTTTCTTATCTTAAAAAATAATTATTTGATTCACTTTCAAAAAATGATCACAACACATTACTAGAGTTGAACTAAGAAAATTCTAAATTAAATAATACCAACTATCTAATAATTATAAGATTTCATATTTTTTGTTCCCAAAGAATGTTCACAATAATAAAGATATAAATAAATAATCGGTAAGGGTTTGAGGAAGAGTTAAAATTATGAATAACACAAGGCATGGGATCAAAAAACTAATAACTTATAAATTTTCCACATGCAAGAGATCTACAAAAAAAAAGATTTTCTATTCTTCAACAAGAAAAGTTTACAGAATGAAAAGCTTCCATGAATCTCTAGAGAGATAGTACAAAGAGGGTTGAGTATTTATAAGAGAAATCTCTAGATAAAAATGAATTAGATCATGACAATTGTCAACATCTCATGTAATGAGACAAAATGATCTAATAATAGCTCAACTAATAAAAGAATAAAAGCACTTCTAACTTTAGCTTAAGCGCAAGAGAATAAATTAGCCTAATAATAAATCAAAGATTAATTAATTATTAGCTAATGCATGATTACTCTAACACCTCCCCTTAAGATGAAATTATGGAGTAGATAAAAACCCTAAAAGGTGAATGCATAAAAAACAAAGAATACATGATTGATCTTGACAAACAAGGTAGCCTAATGAGGTACCCATGTACAAACAATCTAATCAATCTTCCACACCTGAAGAAAATGAGAAAATATTATGGAAAAAAATCATCTCCAAAAGAGAGAATGGAGAATGAAGGACTAAAATATCCTCCAAACTAATGTTCTCTAACAAAAACTAAATAAATACCTCACTCCAAATCAAAACATCGAAAGCATTAGAACCAACATTATGATAGCCCCCATAATGTAGAGAAGGGAGAGATATGACAATTTTGTTGAAATTGAATACCAAAATGTAGTTCATGAAATTGAACTAGCTACATCAAATGATGTTTTTTAGTCTCCCCATTTTCTTTCAAAGAACTATATTTTTAGAATGTGGTATTTTTTAGACATTGTGAGCTTCTATTGTAGGAACTTATTATATATAAATGCACTGTAATAAAGTTCCTTAGTATTGTACATGTATTATAGGGATCTTACACATCATGTTGTGTCATTATTTTACTCGCAATACTTTATAAAGTGTCATGGGGGGTTCATTGTGTGGCCTTATTTGCAATCACAACCTTTTTTACCTTCATGTGAGTGTGCCTTTTTTGTTCACCCCTTTTTAGTTGCTAGTACTTCTTAATGCACCATTTGATGTAGATAGTTCGTCTTCATGCACTACATTTTGATATTCATTTTTAGTAGACCTATCATATTTCTCCCTTCTCCACATTAATGGGGAGAATCATACCGTTGGTACTGATGATTTCTTGGTTTTGATTTGAAGTGAGCTATGTATCTAGTTTTGTTCCTATGTACTAGGCAGATGAAGTAGTTGGTTACCCATGCATTTTAGTGAGATGGGACATTTACAGTATAAACACTCTTGTATTCATATTTTGTGGAGGTGACCTTCCATATTTAGTTGATCAATTTCTTCATAATATTGGTACCTGTATTTTTGACTTGTAGGTTTCATGCATTGGTTGAGTAGTGTTGTTGGGGTCACTCATGCAAGTTTATGTGCCATATGTATCTTTGAATTTCATATTATTTCCTTGTTTTTTCATCTTTTCACTGGTTGAGTAGTATCATTCGGAGCACTCGTATATATTTTTGTCTTCTTGATCTTGACCTTCATCCTTATTTTAGAGGAGGTTCATCTTTCAACATTATAGAAGTCATTCATCGATAGTGTTTTCATCTTCTTCATGTTTCAGTAGTGTTCTTCATGTTCATCTTTTGTTCCTACTCTTTTGGGACATTTTTTTTAGACGCTTCTTAGACCTTCTCTTATATTTAGATCTCTTTTAGAGAGGATTTTTTCCCATGATGGTTTTTCCCATTTTTTCTTTGATTATGAAAGATACTTTTCATTTGTACATGGGTACCTTACTAGGCCTTTCTGTCAAGACCTATCATCTTCTTTTCATGCATTCATCTTTAGAGTTTTTAGTTTCTCCTTAAGTTTCACTTAAGGGGTGTTAGAGTAGAATGCATTTCCTAATTAATTATTTACTAATTAATAGGGCTCTTTTCACTCTAGTTACTTAAGCTTACTTAGGCCATGTTCTTTTTATGTCTCATTTTATAGGATGATGACATATGTCATGATCTTGTTTTATTTTCATCTATATTTTCTAGGTTTATTATCCTTTTATAAGGATTATTTATTGTATAATTATTAAGATGCACATTCATAATGATTCATGCTTTTTTGGATCAATAGCTCTTGGCCTCCATAGCTTTGTTATTCTCTCTTTCTATGATAAGTGTTTGATATCAAGTAATCTTTGGAAGTTGTAGGGTTGAGGAATCAACTCCAATAGGAAGTATATAAGAAAATGTACAATAATATAAAGTATAAAAATATCTATTTTATGAAGAACAAAAAAAATACAATTATCTTTATTTTTTTTTTATACAACATGGGTGTCCCCATGACCCAGCCTAGTGGCCCAACAACCTATACCTTGGGTACTTGGAGTGAGCTGGGGTGAGACTAGTCCCTTGTGGATGAGATCTCCCACCTGCAAGAAGTCCCACCTCTTAAACTCAAGAGTGTTGTTGAACCTGAGATCAATGAGGAGCAAACCCACTGCCCAAGCCAACTCTACTACCCATGTGAGCTTACAATTATCTTAATTTTAATTTGTGAAAATTAAAATAATTATAAAATATATCATATAATTTACATAAAATTAAGGAGATGATTTCTTTTCCTCAAATTATATACTTCATTTCTTCTAACTAAAAAATGTCTTTTTCTAAAGTTACTTTCAATTAAACATATTTGATTCATTATATCTTTAGTATACTTAAATATATTTGTTAAATCTATGCACAATTAAACTAATAATAGACAATAATAGACTATTGTATAGTTTCAATAAATTACAAACATTATAATTCTCCTTCAATATAAACCTACTAACAAATTGAAATCATAAATGAAATTCCTAAATCCCAAGCTAAGATCTTAAAATTTAAAACAGTGTAATATTATCCTTAAGGTTATTTTTAATTGAAATTTAATTATTCAAACCTTTATTTCTAATTTATATTTTAGACATATTATTTGACATTAAAACTTAAATAATAGAGCACCTAATGGACTTTAAAAAAAGTCAAAAGCCTAATTTAACTTCAAATGAAAGGCTTCCATCATTTAACATAAAATGAATATCAAATTTAGAAATAAAAAATATTAATATGAAAATATGTACGTCTAGAGAATATTTTCAAAAGTTTAAAGAAATTTATTTTTCTGTCAAATTCATGAGACCCGGCAATGTCTATGCAGCCTACAAAACGATCAGTATTTTCGATCAGTATTATTCCAAACGATCTACCCTTCCGAACAGTGCGGCTCTCTTTATTTATCACTCATATCGTCCGAACCGTTGCATTAAGCTTAAATGTGAGATTGATTCCATCAAATGCCACAACTTCAACAATAACAAATCCACGTGCGTATCTGAATTGCCCAGTTCCTCCAACCACAGAAAGCTCCCTCTTTGCCAGCTGAGTTCTGATTGTTCCCTGGATCTCAAGGGTGCTACCATTCTTAAATATAACAGACGAAAGCATATGATAATCTCTTCCACTTGGATCTGAATTGGCTTCCACTCCTTGAAGTCTTCCCAATAGCTTGGAGGAGGGGTGTGGTCCTTGGGTTATGGCGTTGTCTATTACAAATACTGTACCAAATGCTTCAGGATTCGACGACGATCCATTCAGTCCTGCAACTGAAAGCACCGTAGCATTGCCTCCACTCATTATTTCCTGCACGTAAAACACCATATTCTTCTCCCTTGTGCCCACTTTACAAGAGGCGCCTGATATCATGAGGAAGATGGGCGTAAGGGTTAATAGTAATACAACAAACGATGGTTTTAGAGCCATTGCAGAGGGCAAGGAGAGAAGAGTAGCGGGGGATCAGAAAGGCAATGTAATAAGAGAATAGTATGATGGAAATAAGGAGGGTGCACTTGCTCTCTATAAATAGCATGAAAACGCATTCCTATTCAAATGCAATACGCGTAAGAAACCTGAAATAACGGAATAGGCTTTCCAGAAGTGATCCGAAAAGGAAATTCAATAATTATCATAGTCAGAATGTCAAATGCTCATAATGGAAGATGTACGCCGTTAAACGTGTTTTTATGTAACTCTTGTCTATAATTTGTATAGGAAGTTGACCATAAAGATAACGTTTGGAACCTGAAAGTCAAAAGTTAGATAAAGTTTGGAATAACTTGTTCGTCGACATCATCGCCTGCCAACGGGTTAACGACCCCACTCCAGCTAGCTGAATTGACCTCCAGGCCTTTAAGCCTTCCAATCACTTTGGAAGTTTGCTTTGGACCTTGGGCAATAGGATCGTCAATAACAAACAAATACGCTTAAATGGGGTCCCCTCGTCGTTTCCTGCACGTAAGACAACAGTTTCTCTTCTTTGGAATGTCTTCTTCTGTCTGCTGAAGCAGCCGTAACGCAACATATCACAAGGAACAGGCCACTATAGAACAAAAGAGAAATTGAAGACTTTGATGCCATTTCAGATTGGGCTTAACTGAAGACTTTGATACGAAAGGAAGCTGAAGACTTTGGGCATACTAATGGCTGTCATATATCATGGATACAGATTGATTTGCAGCGTGGAAACGGTCAGCCATATCTGAAATTCAAGCAAAAGTTGCGTGTGTGAGAATTACAAGAGCTGGCGGGCCAAAGTTTCACTTTCGAGACCCGAGTCTACCATGATTAAATCATATTTTAGTTTACTCTTGACTTCGAGATTTTAAAGGTCGTTTCACAGTAGCAAACGATGGAGTAAGCCGCGGATTCGTTAAAAAGTTGATGGAGAGAGGAAATCAGTATATTTCCAAGAGTATTGTCTTTTATGAGGAATCATTATGCAGGAATCGTTCTGAAATTGTTTTCTGTGTTGACTTTCCCGTTGTAATCGAGGAGTAAACGATAGATGCGACTACTTCCCACTACATGTCTTCGTCATTGATGCTCTTTATTTGTCTTTCAATGCAACAATAACGATGTTAAAGGTATGGATTTGTTAAATAATTAATAGTAGTTAGGTGTTTTAGAGTGGAAGTATGGTGTATATAATTATTAGTATAGATATTTTAAATATATGTATTTAAAAGTTGAAAAAAATATCATTTTCTAGTTATTAGTTCTTTTTAGACAGTAGGGATCTGTCCCCTATAAACTTTTTCAATGTGACTGGTGATGTTGGCATGACACACCCTCTGATACTACAGGGATTGTGGGGAGACTAGACCTCGTGTCCTCTCACTTGCAATAGGATGCTTTAGCCAATCAAACTAGGCACACTACCCCTAAACATCATCTTATAATTATTTTAAATACTCAAAGTTATTTTATTTTATTTTGGAACTATTTTTGATGAATAAGTATCTCATTTATTATTTGAAAAATAGTTTTTGAATTTTCTATTTATTTTTAATAAATTTTTTTCTAGATTATCGTTTATATACAAATAATATTATACATTCATAAGAAAAAAGTGGGTTGATATGAAATCACACTCTTTGAGTTTAAATGGGGTTAACATAAATGTAGAGATAAAAATTATTTAGATATGATGGTAAAGTTTGATTGGTATAAATGTTCTAGAAACAACTTATATGCAATATTTAATAGGAAGATCGTTAAGAGAAAATAGAAATTAGAAAGAGAAAGCCCCTAACAATATCATTTAATCCTTTGCTCCAAAGATTCAATTGAATCATCATTTTTTCAAAGGAAACAAATCAAGTAATGATACAAAAAATTTGTCGATACCGTGTAGGATTCAATTAAAAATTGAATACAAACTTAGAATTAGGTGGCTATAGAAGATTAAAAAGCTACATATAAACCAATAGATCATGTAGAATGCTAAATTTAGCTAAAATCAAATATGAGAGTATCAAGAGAGATTTATATGAAATTAATTATTTAGTGATAGAAAATATGTACATTATATAGTCTTATAGTTTCTAAAATGAATGAGGACAAGGATTTAAGGCATAAAACCAAAAAATTATGGATTTATTTCACTAAGTTATCAAATATAAGAGGATATGAAGAAAGAATAATCCCATAAGAGAAGGAAATTGCATGTGGGAGAATTTATCCTACCCAAGTAAGTGATGCCATGCCTATGTAAAATTAAATAAGGTATAATTAAATAATTAATAAAATATTGATTCTAGTCATTTTCATAGCATGATATAGTTTTTAAGTAGCAAGAAGATACATGAATTTAGATATGCTTCACATAATGTCTCTCTATATTGAGAGAGTTTTACTGATATCTATTTCTTGAAGACAATAAGTTATGTGGGAAATATAGGAAATAATTTAGAGGTGGAAGATATAATGTGTGTTGTCCACATTAGAGGATTTAACTTCAAAAAATATTCTCCCTCGGATTAACATAACTAAATATTTGATCCAATGAAAAAGTATTATTCAAGTTGTTGGTGTGGTCTTTTAGTTATTTGTTATCCTCTGAAATCCATCATCAAATTTGATGACAAAAATATGAAATATAGGTGCATTAATAATGCTACATATGTGTGAGTGCAACATCATGATGGAAAAAACAACACCCTTAAGTGGAAAATAAACTTATAAGAAATATACGAAGTAACTTCACTTGAAAAATTAAATGAGTTATCTATATAATCTAGAAGAAGTTACTAATAAAATTTGTAGGAAATTGAATGAGCTTATAGGCTACTATTTTTTGAACTTTTTAAATTAAATTTGTAATAATAGAATATTTCAATGTGACACTAGTAAGATTTAGAAAAAAAAAAGGTAGGTCTCATTTTGGCCAATCCAAGTATAAAGAAAGTTTTACTTTTCATTTAAATTTTAGATAAACGTAAAGGAAGTATGAGTGGATGTGATATATTTTTTATGATTTTCTCTATATAAAAAATTATTTGTTAATTTTTAATTGTGAATTTATAAAAAAATTGAATTTTATTTGACCAATCTAACTCGGTATAATTAATTTTTTTATAACCTATAACATCTAAATCCAAGAGTGTGACAAATCATTTAGATTTGAAAATGCATACAAAAATTGAAAATTAAGAACATTTTTTCAATGTGTATATCTATCAAGATTTAAAACATATAAATAAAAGAATCAATAATGGCTACATATAAATAATATAATGAGGAATAAATTATTCCTTTAGAATCCCAACAACTTTGTCTATGAAACTATTTTATTATATTAAAAATGGTTAAAAAAATTATTGATTTGAAGGAAAATGTTGTGAAAATTGTTAAGATAACTATAAACATGAAAATTTATGCAATTTTTAAAAAAATTAAAGAATTTAAATTGTCTTAATTAAAGATAATCCTAAATATTTTTTTAGAGAAAATCCAAATTTGATATAAAAATATTAACATTTTTTCTGTCTAAATTTTAATCTAAATCCAAATGTTAATATTTTTCCATCTATAATTTGTTTTTATTGTCATTATTCAACCTTCATGATCTTGCACTCACCCATGTAGTAACTTAGATGAATTTTCCAATAAAAACCCTCTATAAAAATAATCAAGATTACAACTTGTTCTTTACTGGTAATTTGTATAGTATTGATGGTGGTGTTGTGTGTGTTGTTCTATGATCATTATACTAACCATGTGAACATTGCATTCTACTTTGTACACTCTTAGAGATAGGTTGATGCATTTTTTTTATCATGTATTAAATCCATCAACGTTTAGACCATCTTATTGATGGTGTTGTTGTGTTTGTTGTTCTATGATCCTTATACTAACCATGTGAATATTACATTCCACTTTGTATATTTTTATCATGTATGAAATCCATCAAAATTTAGACTAGTATTATTAATACTTTGGATTTCATTGTTAACCAATTATAATAAATTTGATAGCTCCCTTTCATATTGCATAATAGAGGTAACCTTATTTCCTACTTTACCCTTTCTCTTTATTTATTATTTTTTTAAATGTGATTTCTTTAAGATTAGGAGGAACTATGCTAATATTGATAATAATTTATAATCATTGAAAGTTATCTTGAGACATTTATAATGATAGTTTCATGAATCTTACAAAATACAGTTGTAGATTGTATCCTACGAACTATGAATGTAATCTTTGCTTGTATTGCAAAAAGTAAATGTTTTAATAGATTCTTATTGCCTATCAAAAGATGTAGTTACTATCGATCCCTAGACTTAGCTCACTCTGTCTCAATTGTTGCTTCAGGTAGTCCAAATCATGGATCTAATTCTTGATTTACCCATGGTATGGATGACTGTCCATTACACATTGCTCAAAAGATTATATGAAAACCCATCCTATAAAAACTAAGCTCCATGTCACTGGACTAAACTGTCATTTCTCTGAATAAAATAAAATTCTAGTTACTATTGCTAAAGAGCTTAAATGCCAGGTATGTTGTGGTCGACGTACGGATCCTCTATGTAACCATGGGTTCCACGTAAATGCCTGAATACATTCAACCGTAACAGACAGACATTTTACGCTGAGCTACTACTCTCGAGATCTCCATAAGTATTAACAGAACAAAAATAAAAAACTGATTGCTCACCAGTTCGCATTAATTTTAACAGAAATGAAACTATGTTTCAGATTGTTTACGGGAAAGAAATCCACCGTTTCAGATTGTTTCAACGGACGCATACCCACGAGCATATTTCAATTTTCCAGTTCCTCCAATTACAGCCAGCTCCCTTCTGGGAAGGCGAAATCTATATGCGCCTCGCATCTCAGTGGTGCTGCCTTTGTAGCTCCCTGTCAGAACGATAGAAGTTGTACGATGATGAAAATTGTTCTCGTTAACATCTGCACTGGCTTCTATTCCTTGAATTCTTCCCAGAAACTTGGAGGAAGGATGAGGCCCAAGTGTTAATGGGTGATCTAATATGTGCACAGTTCCAAAGGCTATCAGATTTGAAGACGATCCATTCAATCCTGCAACTATCACGGAGTTAGATTTGAGTCCCTCAGTGATTTCGTGAGCGTAATGTACAAAATTCTTTCTCTTCGCAGCAGCAAAATTACAGTAAGAACATAACATTACGAGAACTAGCAAAACGGAGGATACCACCATAGATTTTGAACCCATTGTGATCACTACTAGAAGCTTCAATTTCAGATGAAATGGCTCTCGACCTTAGCACAGAGAGAATATAATGGTAAATTCATTATCCTCATCAAAGATATACGAGATTAAAACAAAATTCTAATAGATTAGTAGGTTGGTAATTTAATAGTAGAATGTTCTAGAAACAAATAAAAGATCTGAGATTCGATTTTTAACTAATCTAGATCATTGTAGGTATTGTTGGAAAATGAGTTACATCTTGATGGAAGATAGATTGATCATAGAAATAATAGAACATCCCAACAACAAATAAAAAATCTTAGATTCCATTTTTAACTAATCTACAATTTTTTTAATAAATATGCAGTCAAACCATACTATTTATCTTTGAAAAAGGAGGTTTTAATTGACCATTTTTATATATGTGCAGATATCCCTTCGCTCAGATATAAGAGGATAATATTGAAAACCACGTTGTTGGACTTCTTTAGTCGTATGCATAACTCAGTCTAATCTATACCACCACCTCTTCTGAATACTCCATTAAAGAAAGCTTGTTTCAAATGTGTTTTACTGACTGTTTCAATGTACCGACATACATCATCTCTTATCTCTTTACACGCAAGTAGATAGAAATGGCTTGGATTGTTATTTTGTCTGTTTGACTTTCTATGTAATCATTTTCTTTTTTAAATTTTCTGAGGAGGAGGATGATTGACATTGTTTCATTTAAATTTGATTTTCTTTTCATGGAGGGTTGAACGTGCCTTGTGGCCCATAAGAATCTTTTAGCGAGGAAAAAATGTATATATAGTCCTAGTGGCTATTTTATTAGTCGTCGGTTTCTAGAAGCTGTAAGATACAGATGATTCCTTTGTCTGTCTTTATTTAGACTTATATTTATAATTTACTTATCACTCAAGATGTGAAATTTATTATTATTATTTTTAAAACATTATTGAGCATTATCTGTCAAGTAGACATGGAGAAAGTTGGCGAGGGGTGTAAATAGAAAAAGTCTTGATTCTAATTTTTAAATGAATTTAGTATATTTTTACTTCAAAACTTATTAATTGGTTATTATTTTAAATTTTTTAGTCAAAACAAGTTTCTATCATAGTTAATTTTTGTTGACGGTATATATATTTATGTAAGATAAATGTCTCACATAGTTATATAATATGGAAAGTCTTGTAAATGGGGATTAGGTCCTTGAGTCAACGTTTAGAGTTACAAGGATGATGATTCATCCATTCTATTTTAGTCTATTTGAGAGAGAAAATTGAAGAAAAATAGAAGGGAATAATTAAAAAATAAACGTCTATGCCTAATATATTTTCCTTTACAACTACAAAAAAGATTTACAACCTATGTTGGAATAGTCAATAGAAAAAATAACAATAAGACACATATTTGTTTGACAAATTTATACGCACTTTCAATATCTAGTACTAAAAATAAACAACCTCATGGATTAACAACTCTAGTAGTATTGAATTGTAACATATAATACAAGACTACTAGCTCTAGGACCATTGCAAGAGCTGGTATAGAATGGTCAATACCATGCAAGATTTGGTTGAAGATTATAGCCACCTAAGATCTCAAAACTTCTATAAAATTGCAAGAGTAATCAACTATAAGAGAATAATGTTATTCTATTAAAGGGTGCAAATGATAGATTGTAATTGATTGATTCATAAATGATAGCCCCTTGGTTGTATAGCCAACATAAGATATAGGATTATATAAGATCACGGTAAGGTTCATAATCTTATGTCATGAAACAACTAATATTAAATGACCTAAGAGACAAAAAGTAAATGGCATAAGATAAGATAAGATCTAATACAAATTAAGACTTCTAAAAAGATTCCTAAGACCTAAGTAAACTTAACATGTGAATATGACCTGCTAGGTCAACTAGTTAGGTAAAACACCATATTCATGCAATGATGATGATGAGTCCCAACTATTAGGCCATGTTAGGTACCTATATACAAATGCAATCTCTCACAAATGGAGAAAATGATAAAACCAAGTGGGACCAAACTATTCCCCTAAAGAGAGAAAATAAATAGTGCTCTCATGCTCTCATTATAGAATGAAAAGGACAAAACCCCATGCAAGTAATAAGTCCCCCCATAAGATAAAAAGATAGAATATGTAGCACCCCTCAATGTAGAGTCTCCTACAATGATGGTAGATGCTCGACATTGAATGTTGAAGATGATCCAATCTTGTCAAATAACATTCCTCCCCTTAGGAAGAAAAAAATAGTATGGAGGATTTCTTCCCATTCTTGAAAGGAAGATGAGGGAAGAAGGATGAAGTTTGATTTCTCTAAATTCTACTCAAGTGTCTCCATGTTGATATAAAAAGTTGTCACAATCAAATCAAACATTATAGGTCACACTATAGAAGATGAAAGTCTAAAATATCCCAAAAATAGATTTAGAACATAATTTGAAGAAAAATATGACTTCTCTAAATGATTATCAACAATATGAAGAGTCTCATACAGTCTTTTACTAATGAGTTAGTCCTCATCAAATGGCACCAAATAGCACCTCCGAAGTAGGCCACTTAGACCTATCAGGGGGGAAGGTCATCCTATCAATAGAACACGTACCAAGGACCCTTAAAAGGAGGGGGTCAAAAGATGATGTTCACAAACTAGATAGTTTCAATAGTATGCCGCTACAAATAGTCAAGGATAGCCAAAGTAAAGAATTAATCCCAAGACAAAACAACCTGGTGGAAGACGAGAACGTATGGTGCTTCTCGTGTAGTGATACTCACATGCCCCAAAATTGCTCGAGGGGAAATATGTAGCAGAAGATAGCAGAACAAAGAAATAAGGGCATCCTCCTGAATACAGACAAATATCAGTCTCCTGAAATGGAAAATGTCTGCTTTAAAGAAAAAATGAAAGGAATGTCTTTAGAACAAGAGTTAGATATTGTGTCGGACCAAGTGCTATTTTCATGGATGGAGGAAGAGGATGTAGTATTCATGAATGATGTTTTGATGAATAGTGCTCCACAAGTACAATTAGACTAAAACACAAGATCCAAAAGAAGGCTTATGGGAGAATACGTATGACAAATTGTGTCTCGCCCACAGCTATGACAATAGTAACCACAAGAAAAGTAGGCTTTATAGGCCATCACCTGACCTACGCAACACTCATGAATTCCACCATTTCCAAAGAAGGAGATGGCTAAGGTACCGATCCCATGCATGATGGATCATTTTTCCCCGAAGGCGAGAGAGATACCACCATTCAAACCCAAGGTCTTGCCAGTTGGAATGCTCAATGTGGTTGAACAATTGAAGAAGGTTCCTACTAACATATCTCTATGGGACATCATATACATTCCTAAACAAAAGACATTGTTCCAGGATGCATTAAAGAAGGAAGAACAAATACTGTAGACGGATACAACTCCACTATGTGATCAAAATAAAGATGAAGAGCCTGCATTGGACCCTCAATCCTCGAAAGCCACAACTTATGTGAAAGGAAATGCAAAAGGAAAAGAGGTAAGCAAGCCAAATCATACACCTTTCTTTTTAACACTTATTTTCAGAGATAAGCTCTTCCATAATAACATGATTGATTTGGGAGCTAGTACAATGGTCATGCCTAAACAAGTGGTCGATGCCTTGAAACTTAAGTATGAGCCCCTTGAGAAGGGAATCATGCAATTGGATGGGAAGAAGGTTCTGATCATCGGCTGCATTAAAGATCTGTCTTTAACCCTCTTCTCATGTCCAAGCCAAATGGTCACATAAGGAATAGTGGTGATAGACATTCCCCTAGTATTTAGAATGTGTCTTTCAAGAGATTTCATGGAAAAGCTTGGCAGATATTTAGCACTTGATTGGTCTCACCTGATATTAAGGACCAAGCATGGGGTGAAGATAAAAATATTGTCTAAATCTTTGCATCTAAAACACATAGTAGAAAATGCAGTCTTATGCTTCAAAGCATCACATACCTCCTTCTCACAAAGGGAAAAGTACTATGTAGAGATGCTGGAAGATGAAGAAGATAGAGTGATCATACCCCTGAGGAGGAGGTCCTCCTCAACCATTATATCGACTTCAACCTATTCAAAAACTTTCATGCAACAGGACTAGGCACCTATGTGATCTTTGATGACGATCAAGTCTTTCCAAAATTGATAAAGGATCATGAGGAATATAATGATCTGGGTGACAACCACCTATGGAAATTATATTTTGGGGTCTTTGCCACAATAATGGGTTACGTTTTGGGACATCCTGATTTTTTTCTGAAATCACATATTTTTAGAAAATACAATGATTTATGACTTTAAAGGTTCTATTTAAATTATTTTAATTAAGGAGGTATTGATCAAACCCCCTTAGATCAAACCCCCTTGGATAGAACCTTGTTAGATTTAAACCATACATATAATCGAGTCTCCTCTACACCTATCAAAATGCTGATAAAAAACCACTTTTGATTTACCTTTTGAGTGATCAAATGAATTCATTTAAAATTTATGCTTTGTAAGCCTGTAGCCCTTATTATAAGCTTCCTAAAAAGTATAATTTTAAATATGTTTAATTTGATTATTATATTTATTTCTTATTTCTTGTGAATGTAGGATTTTCAATGAACATCAAGTTCTTTATTTCACACATATGAAAAAATAGAAAAATAGAGAAAAAAATTTCTAAAAAATACATGTACCCTAGGTATTAATGTCCTCATTCCAACAAAAAAAGAATAAGTTAATTCAAATGAATACAAAAAAATTATGCGTGTCGAAGTACACCTCTGTCCAAATTATAATTACGCTGACTTGGAAAATTAATTAGAAAAAAAATATGTAACAAAAAATTATGAAAAAATATCCATCCCCTAGATATTGGTGTGAAAAAATTGCATTTTAAAAATTAGAATTGTATCCTATCTATAAAAAAAGTTATGTGCGCCGAAGTGAACATCACTTTTTAAAAATCTGATTAGTAGAAAAAATAAGTTATTAAAAATTACATAAAATGATTCACAATTTATTTTTTAATTTATTTTTAAAATATAATTAGAATCTACACAAAATATCTAACAAATAACTAGTTTGATTCATCTTCAAAACCTTAATGGTTTAGCTGCTATAGGTGTAAGAAGAATGTACGGTGAAAATCCGATTTTAATGTCAAGTTTGGCCAAAATTGTAATCCATTATTGTGGGATCACCTTTGATGACACCAAATGCAAAGTCAGTTCTAGAGTAGGTGTTCGACTAGTGTCCCCGACAGGGTCAAAGACCCTCAAGGCTTTCCATTTTCAGTTCCCATGCTCGAACAATGATATAGAACATGAAGCCTTGGTTCATGGTCTGATTCTTGTAGAATGAATGGGCATGAAGAGAATGCAAGCATTCAAAGATTTAGAGTTAGTTGTGAGCCAAGTCTACGAGCAAGCCGCTATGAAGAATATAAGAATGAAGTCGTACAAACATTGGATGTGGGATCTAATTGAGAGCTATGAGGCTTTTAACATTCAAGATAGCCCAAACTCCCAAAATGAGATTGTTGATCAAATGGCTTTGATCGGTTCATAGTCTAAACTAGTTTTTGATTCAATAACGATGCAGAATGTAGTGTAGATCATCGTCTGACCAACAATTACTGACAATTATCAAAATTGGAAATTATTTGAGGATGATATACAAATCATTTCCTTTCTACAAAAATTAGGAAAAGCTTCTGACCATTTGTAGCCCGAAATAGAATCTCCCAAAGGGCAAGTGATCCAGTTAAAAGGTAATAAGCTTCCTTGAAGTTTAATCTCTCTTGAAAATATTTTTGACTGTGAGGATGCAAGAAATAGTAAACAAAGGTTCATTGCGGACGTGAAGGATTATGAAGAGATTGATGTCAGAGTGGCAAAAAGTTAAAGGTCGGAAGGGACGTTCCACAGAAGGATAAGGAAAGACTAAAGGATCTATGTTCTAGATACAATGGGGTTGTAGCTTGGACCTATAATGATCTTAGAGGGTATGATTCGAGCATAATTTAGCATACTATTGACTTGGCTGAGGGTTCAAAGCCCATCCAAAAATAAATAAATGCCAGTCAATCTAAAGGTCAAAGCGTTGATGGCACAAGAGCTCACCAAATTAATCGAATCAAGGATCATATATCCAATTAAGCATTCCACCTGGGTGTCTAATCTGGCATCAATTCAGAAAAGGAATGGTGATATTAGGCTCTATGTGGATTTCAGAGATTTGATTAAAGACTCACTAAAAGACCACTACCCTTTGCCATCAATGGAGTAGATCTTGCAAACTATAGCTAGATTGAATATTTTTTCATTGTTCGATGGTTTCTTAGGTTATAACCAGGTATATTTAAAGGAAGGTGACCAATATAAAACAACATTCACTACTAAGTGGGGAATGTTCACATACTCAAAGATTCCCTTCATACTTTCAAATGCTGGTGCAACTTTTCACCAAGCAATAGATATCACTTTCAGAGGATTAATTAATTAGATTATTTTAATATATTTGGATGACCTAACGGTCTTTTCAAAATCAAAGGATGATCACTTTGATTATTTGGAAAAGGTTTTCTAGAAATTTGAATGGTTTGATATTTCCTTGAGTCCCAAAAAAATGTGTTTTCGGAGTGCCCCAAGGCAAGCTACTCAGTTTTGTGGTATCGAAGGAGGGAGTAGTGATAGACCCCGAAAGGGTGAGATCTATAATGGAGTTTCCTATAACAGCAAATCAGAAAGGGTTGCAGTCTTTTCTAGGGAAGATCAATTTTGTTAGCTAGTTCATTTTAGACTTCGTAGGCATCGCAAGACCTATCACATGTTGATGCTCAAAAAGAACCTAATGTTCAAATGGACCTTCAAAGGAAAATTAGCTTTCGAGTGGATAAAGGTAGCCATCTTCACCGCCTTCATGTAGGCTAACTTGGAATTTTCCAAGGATTTTCTACTCTATGTCTACAACGGCCAACATGGCATAGCTTCGGTACTCACTTAGAAGGATGAAGGAAATAATGAAGAGCATCCCATTGCATTTAACTCAAGAACTCTTAAAGGATATGAATCTAGGTATAACTTTGTTGAAAAGCAGGTTTTTCTATTGTTAAAATCCTAAAGAAGTTCTGACACCTAGTATCGACCAACATAATCACCATTCTCATCACACATCCCAGTGTGTAGGAATCAGGTTCCTTAGCTGAGAAGGAGATTAATTAGGTCTACACAAATCAGTTCAAGTCAGATGAGTCCTGGGTGACATATCAAACACAATATATGTAAAAGGGGTAGTACCCAACCAACCTTCTGCCTCACAAAAGGTGATACTATTGACTACAAGGAACCAAGTATGTACTAATTGAAGGTATCTTATTCAAAAGGAATTATGACAACATCTTGCTCTGATGCTTGAATAAGTCATAGGCAGAAAGAGTTCTTAATGAATTTCATAGTAGTCCTAAAGGTGGACATTTCTCCCCGCCAAGACTACTACTTTGAAGATAATGCAAGCAGGATATTATTGGCCCTCCATGTTTTCTAAAGCACATTATTTGGTGAAAAAGTGTACTCAGTGCTAATATTTTGTTGGCAAAAGAAAGAATTATGCCTTACCCTTGAGCCCAATTGTAACTAAGGAACCCTTTGCTCAATGGGGTTTGGATTTCGTCAGGATAATAAATCCTATTTTTAGTGTTGGCCATAAGTGGATCCTTACAGTAACTAACTAATTCACAAGGTGGACAGAGGCCATTACCCTAAAAAATGCTACAAAAGGCAAGATCGTTAACTTCCTTAAAGAGATGGTAACAAGATTTGGTTCACCAAAAATCATCATATCTGACAATGCAAGAGCTTTTGTGGGTTCAAGGATGTCGTATTTCACTCTCAAACATGGGGTTTACCTTAAAACTTCATCAAATTACTACCCACAAGGAAATGGGTTAGCGGAGTTGACCAACAAAAACCTAATTAGGTTAATCAAGCGCATTAGGTTAGAATGACAAAGGGATTGGCACAAGAACTTGTGAGCCACTTTGTAGGCCTGACCGGATTACACCAAGAAGATCTTGAAGGCCTCCCCTTATGAACTAGTATATGAGAAAGAAGTAGTTTTACCTGTTTCCATAGAGATCCCTTCCTTGCAACTATTAAAAGCCTTGGAAATTCCAACCAATAGATTAGGCCTTGCTCTATGATTCAAGATATCAGGATAATGCAAGAAAATTGCAAACAAGGTGGCTAGGACTATATGAGGTTGTTGAAGTATACCCCAATCGTGTTGTTCAGCTCACTACTATTGACCCAATCAGATTTAAGCTGCTTGTCAATGGTCATCCCTTCAAATTGTATCACAAGCCAACTTCTAAAGAGGAGTTAATGTAGGAATTCACTCAGCATGTAACACCTGAGCTTCTTGCAGCTGAGGGAAGTGGACCTAGTTTCCCTCCTTCTGGCTAATTAAGGTATCTACTTGTCATAATAAAGACTTCCACTTCTATGGGAGTCCACTTCTTCACCCATCCACCCATCCTCCCATCCATCTCCACCTTTCTCTCTTCCATCACTTCACTTCATTCCACTCCACCTCATTCCACCTCATTTTCATTAATTGCTCAACTTATTTCTTAAAAGGTGAATGGTACTTTCTCCACAATCTTTGCAATGAACCTTTGAAAAGTCCAAGTATGTGCACATTAATTGTTATCTATTAATTGTCTTTAGTGCATTCATTTAATTGTTGTGAATTAATATGGACATTCACCATAGCATGTCATTATTTTATGTCCCTATCAAATCATCCTTACCACCTTGTATGTGAGGACACATGCTAAAATTTAGGTTGGGGGGGAAGATGTGAGTACTTTTCCCATGTGTCATTCCATATTGGTCTACGTCAGCAAGTTTAAATTGAGCCAATTTGAGTTTTGAGTAAGATGGCGACTTGTACATGTGAGGTGACACCAACCGCCTCCATCATAGCCTTCCTTTATTATTCATTCACTGCCATTATTGATCCTGTCATAATCTTAAGTCATCAAAAGGTAAAATAGAAAAGAAAAATTCAGGCAACATTAGCATTGGAAATTTGGCAGTATTGCAAGAAGGAAAATTTGTAGAGTGATTGTTGATTGTAGACAATGGGAGCTAGGTTAATCAGAAATGAACCCATAGTTCATGACATATTACTATAGGATGCACCTTCATAAGTTGAATTTAGAAACTATGATTGGTTAGACCATTTCATGAAGCTGAATGGTTTCAATGAAGACATTGCATTAGAATTTTCCCAAACATTGTCTAATGGAAAAGCCATGGTAAAAGGGCTAGAAGTATTGGCTATTGTAGAAAGAATTGTAGAGGTTATAGGGTTACCTGCCGATGATGAAAATTACCTTGCTTCCAAAGATGTCAAGTCGGCTAGGGTTGAATTTATAGAACCTGGTGACCCTCCATTGAGCATGGAAAAACAAGGTGCAAAAAAGAACCTCTCTACCCAAGCCATGGAAGCAAGTAGTTGTTCATGTCATAAAATAGATCATCTGTGAAGGACACCAGTCAAATCTACATTTTGTGTAATTTAAACTCTTGAATCACATGAGGCACAGGAGAAGGATGAATGTGTCGAACGTTCTTTACCACCTTCTTTCAATCATGGAAGACAAGACTCAGAAAGGTAGGGACAATTCCATTTCCCACCATTGTTTGATTAAATTTTTTTGATAAAAGGATAAACAGGTGTTGAATGGACCCAAAACCATATACAACAGGTTTTGAATGAACCCAAAACCATCAAGTTTTGAAGGGACTCAAAACCCAAACAAGGATGGCAAGGCTACCTAAAGAGAAGTCAAAAAATCCTCGCAATAGAACAAAGACAAACCAACAGCCAAAACCAGTTGTCCAACACAGCACCAAGATTTTACATGGATCTTGAACCCATTGGTTTTAACGAGACCAACAACCCAATACAACTAGGGTTTGGAAGGGACCTTAAACCCAAGAGAGAAGATTGCAACAACTAGGCCATAGCATACCAATCACTCAAGAAGATTAGTCTTTATATTCCATTGGCAGAGACTTCGAAGTCATAGGTCTACAGAAGCAGAGTCCCATAGGTAGACAAAACCTTTCCCAACAAAATTCCCTCTCCACCTCTATAGGAGAGGTCATTACAAGAACCCGAGGCACCAAATGTGTTCCTTAAAAACCATTTGCTCTCTCCACCTCTATAGGAGACAAAACTCAGCTCTTCCAACCCACCATAGCCCCAACACCCCTACAAACCACCATTCCACCTCAATAGAAATGGGAATCCCCTCAATGGGAAAAGAAAGAGGAGACCTTCATCGATAGAATACACCTCAACCTAAGAGGGAGAGGGATCCACCTCCAAATGAGAGGTCTTCACCTCAAAAGAAGACCTAGTATTCAGAGAGAAGGAGGACCAAAGCAAGCAACTATAATAGCAACATCTGGGTCTTCAAAATAATCTCTAAAAACCACCCATCCCTCCAAACCTTCATCATTGAACAAAAATAATACAACACCAAATATATACCTACCAAAGGGTCCAACCAAAACACCAACCCCCAGACACCATCAAGGAATAACAAGGTACATGGGGGACAAACCTTGGATAAGGGATTAAGAAAAAAACCTTCTCTCATCAAGAAAGAATCCTGATAACACAAGCAGAGGCCCACACAAAACCCAACAAAGCATAGGGAAGAAAATAACCAAATTTGAGTGGCATAACCACTCCACCAAATGGGCCAGCAACCCAAAATAGTCTCCAAACTAGGATAGAAGGCAATGAAATCCACCTGCCATTTGGAAACCACAACTGTGTCAGAAAAATTCCCAAGAAAGAGTCACCAAACAGAGAATGTCCAGAAGCAAAGAACACCCTAGAAGAAGTGGGAAGAATAAAGGGCCAAAAAATAAAGCCCCTAAGCCATCCTACTACTCCAAGCAGAACTAGAAATGAGCCCCTTCTTCCACCCAGAAACTCCAAGGAATCCCCAACAACCCCACACTCCCTACTAAAAGGTAACCACAACTGTGTTAGAAAAACCAGGGAGCCCCCAAACAGAGAATGCATAGAAGCAACACATGCCCTAGAAGAAGTGAGAAGAAGAGAGAGCCAACAAATAAATCCCCCAATCCTTCCTACTACACCAAGCAGAACTAGAGATAAGCCCCTTTTTCAACCCATAAAGTTCAAGGAAGCCCATGCAACCCCACACTCCCTGTAGGGAGCAGCAAAGCCAACTAGCACTAGAAAACACAAAGGGCAATAAACTTTCCCACCAACACCCAGCCACAACATCACCAAGAGAAACATAACCAAAACCATTATTCTGCCAAAGGAACATAGAAGAAGCCGAGACAATCATAGAATCCCTCAGATAGCCAATGATGAGTTCTCCTAGTCAAGGTAGAAACAACTTCCACACATCCCTGTAGAAAAAAATCTCACAGCAAAACCCCCTAATAGGAAAATGGAGCCATAAAGGAATAGGGGTCAAAGTGAAAGAATAGGACAAACCTTCATGGGTTCAAAAACCTCCAATAGACTGGGAGAACTTGTCATTTGATTAAATTGTTAGTTGAAAAGTCTCTACATGATGTATTTGAGATGACTTGGGAAGAATTCATAAATATTGATCAAATTAGACTAGAGAATTTGTGACCTAGGGTTTTACCTCAACCCCGTAGGTCTAGCAAGAGATTGAGCATGGTTGAAGCCACTCCTGGTGCTTCAACCTCTAGCACAGGCCCTAGTGCAAACCCTCCTACAGCAGAACATACCATAGAAATTAGCTCTTCTAAGACAGAGCACTCAAACAAAGAAAGTTCCTCCCTAGATTCTAATGATAATGTTCCACTTGGAATCCTAATGAAAACTAGGGCACATAAGAGAGAAATAGAAATAAGAAAAGGAAAATCTAAAAAGTAGCCAACAAAAAAAGAAGCACCAAGCTCTAGGAAGCAGAAGGCTGACATTGTTCATCTTGTAACCAAAGAAAAATGTGAAAGACCTCCTAGGAAATCAAGACCATTTGGGCCAGCCTTTGATATGCCTCTGCAGGAAAGCCCTAAGTCTAGAGAAATATCACAGGGGGACATAGAAGCTCCAATGGGGTAGGTGAATGTCGAGGAAGAGGATATATTTGAGAAAGCAACAAACATAACATTGGTAGATCTTATTGATATTGCAAAACAAGTCGAGAATCAAGGGTATGAGGGAAATCAGGATTTCTTGCAGCGAGGGATCCTGTAGCATGAGCAAAAATAGGAACAAGAGGCCCTGTAGCTGGAATTGATAGAACAACCCTTCACCTATTGGAGAACCAGCAAAACCTTATGTTGGGGGGATGATGGGTCTAGTTTATGGTTTAATTTTGGTAGAATTTATGATCTATTTGTTGAAATTGTCATGGACCTTGATGTTTGAATGTTGATATTTCCTTGAAACCATAGACATTGGGCCTAATTTTATCTCTACAAATCTTTAATGACATTGACATGTTATATGAACTATCTGTGTTAATTCTACATGTGGATTAATGAATGTTCTTTAAGATAGTTATAGATATGCAATTATTGTGCATACTAATATTGCCATGCAAATATGATTCGAGGCCACTATATTGAGAAGATTCCACCATTTGGTCATTCACCATAACAGTTAATAAAGTGGTCATGCAAAGGTCAATGAAGGGAATCATTCAAAGAGGTTGAGGGTGGGAGATTCTTCATGCAAACCAAGTTGTAACCACCTTGTAAATGATCTATATTGTTGTTGAGAAAATATAGGCATTACTGTTGTGCTAAATCTACGTTGAGACAGGCACGTCTGACCAGATTCCATGCACACGTAACTGCCTCTCCACTTTCTCTACTTTCCCTAAAATGGTGTCCTCCCAATTTGTGGAGTTGACTGCCTTGTTTAGTTAGTAGCTTATTTTCCTATAAAAAAGAGTTGGATTCTCCTTCTCAGGAGGTTGTGTGATCTGATGATGTACTTGCATTATTTTTTTTCAGCAATACATTTACACTCCTCTATTGTACTCATGTTTTCTAATGAATAAGATGAATTTATAAGTCTATGCATCTGAGCTTGCATTAGTTTTAGAGGATACTCATCCAAGGGGGCCCACTTGGTGAGCATTCCATCCTTATTTTAGTTTAGTTATTATTTTTTGTTCAGTAATTAGTTAAGAACCTGGCATTGACTATTCTTGCAACCATTAAAATTCCATTATGTGATTGTTCTTACAACCAAAGCAGACAAAGTAGTTTCCTATTTGTTTGCTCAAATTTTTGTTTCTGTCATGCATTTCAACTTAGCATAGTTGTTGGTTGATGTTCAACACTTATGTTATTTATTTCCAAGTAATTTACCTTTGGCATTATGTTTTTCTTAGTTGTAGAATGAATATGTCTACTTTGGATCTTTAGTGAACATACTATGCTGACCCATTTCAAGTTCACATTCCTGGGTTGACAAGTTAAATGCACCTTCATGATGATTGAATGGATATTCAATTTAGATGTCCAATCTCTGAATCATAGTTGTAAGGGCTTAGTTGTTAGATCATTGTAGGAGGCCAACGAGGAGAACCAACAAAATAAATGCAACCAAGTCTCACAAGAGACCATGCACATATGGAGGCATTGTTGACCAAGGGTGAATGAGGTGTCATGTCATTAGTCAGGCATGGCGTCCTCACCATTTCATCCAAATTTTACTTGAAATGAGATGCATATTAATTGAAAATTTTGGGTGCTTGAGAAGAAATAAAGTAAGAGGGATGGTTTTAGAGAAGGAAACACGTGAAGGTATGGTCAACCATTAATGCTAGCAATAGGAAGAATGGCATACCTTCATTACTTTCCACTCATGTCTGTATATATTCAAAGGTTTTGGAAATAGAAAAAGGTGAGAGCATAATGAAAATGATGGGTTGTAGGAGATGTCGAAATATTGCAAGATGAAATTCAGTTTGGCATGCAAAAAAAAGAGATCTCAATCTTTCATTAACCTCACAAAAGAGGCATTTTGAGAAAAATGGAGGAAGAGGGCACCAAAAATCGCATAGGGGAGAGAGAGTATAGGTTGATAATAGAAATAGAAATCATGGGAGAGGAGGAAGGCTAAGGGAAGGTGTAGAAGACATTTGGGGATTGAGATTACAACGAAAATGTGAAGGGAGAAAGTGTGAAGGTGTGCTATTTTTTCGAGAAATGATTTTAGGAGAGATCAGTTGGATAGAAGGTAGGAGAAAGAATAAAAATGCTGAGAAAGAGAAGGAAGAATGTGAGCAGCAAGAACAAAGAGAAAGCATGAGAGGAGGAGAGCACATGAACTGGTTATGGCATCCATCAAACATAAAGGATTGAGGAATTTTAGATGTAGAGACGCCATAGAATGGGAGACAATGGTAGAGGAAACACAAGCAACGAAATTGAAGGAGTAGTGTCAAACCAACAATAGGGTAGATTTGAATGTCTACTTCAGAATGTCATCAATTTTGTCCCTTAGAGCTGAGTACATTTCTTCCCATTTACTACATTGAGATAGCATTTTTTTTGCAATATCAACTCCCACAACTAAAATAAATTTGATATAGTTGATTTGAGCTTAAAATGTAGGAGTCGCATTGGTATTTCTTAATGATAAAAAAAATGTCAACTTAAGAGACAACGTGATAAGAGTGGTAAGCCACCTTGTGATCAACATGACTCTATTAATGGGACCTAAATTGAAGTTGATAAAAGGAATTTTAAATTAGGAATGCATCTAACTCTAAAGGTAAATTAGAGTTATGATAGGAGCTTTAATTTATAATTGCATGCCACTAGAACCACACTACATTGAGCATATTCATAATGTTGCAAATTGACACTTTTCAACCCACTTTAGATTTAGGGGCAAGGGTATGAGTACTTATCAAACAAGAGACAAGTGTTGTACAATTTGATGATGTTGTTAAGAATGAGTTAACTATTTATAATCATACTATATAACATCTTTTGGTATTTTATTGCTTACAAATAAGGTTATATTTAGTTATATGTTGTAAGAGTAAATATTATATTAAATTGTGAGCTAGACTATTTTGGAAGTAGGGGATTTCACCAGAAGGTAAAGAAATTAACAATATATTATTATTGGAAGCATATCTTCGGATGATGATTCGATGGATATAGTGTTGTCAAGTACTATCTAGAATTGACTTGTGTATTAACTCTTCTTAGAGCTAGTTTATAACTATTGTGTTATTTCCTTCAAATTTTCAATAATGTGTGTATGGATTTAGGGAGGAATATGTGTGTTCCAATTGAGATTTATGTCATTATGAATCTTGGCCATAGTATATAATAATATAATGTGAATAGATTTTGAGAATTAATACCATCATTATTAGAAAACTTACCTTAAAATGATAATAATTCTTCCAAGTTATCCTCATACATGTGTGTTCAAAGGATTTGTCATAAGTATAATATAGTGACCCTCAAGATATTAAGAACCAATACCCTTGTGATATCTAAGATCACCAGATCTCATTCTAGTTCTATATAAAACTCTAGATTATAAAGTGCATCATCTAGGTACCAAAGGCTATACAATATCCTTTATAGGTAAGCGTAAGATGGCAAGGGATCCTAGACCAAATAATTAGTTACAAGATAATCTTATAAAAGGAAACACAAATCATGTATGATCAATAAGAGAATTGACACTTAGTTGCTTCCATGATAATGTTTTATATGACTATAGGATGTCTATCAATCTCTTAGATATGAGAACCTTGACATTAGAATTATTATTATACTTATAATGAATCATAATATAATTGTATACTAAATGGAAGGAAACTATTGTTAATTTGACAATGTGGTTGAGATCAAGTTATGAGATAAATCCTATGTAGCATCTCTTGATACCTTACTAATGATCATTGAGGTCAGTTTTAGACCAAATGACAAGTATGAACAAATTGTCTAGTCATTTAACTAGACTAGTATAAGAATATAGGGTGCAACATAAGGTAAAGGAATTTAGAAGATCAAGAGTATTATTGGTAATATTATTAATGGGATTATATTTATATATATATTGGTCTATTGGACATAGAATTTCCAAACTTCTTAAGTAGGATTTGGGCAATTATAACTTAAAATAAGCTTATAATACTCTTGGTTTTCCTTCAAAGATAATTTTTAACCCTTTGGGTACACAAACCTCAATATGAAATCTAATATGTAAATTGAAATGGAGGTTATTTCCCATGGATATATGTGAACCAAGGTAATTTCATGTTGAATAATAAACCTATCCCCTATGTTGATAAGATGAAACCAAGGATGTTCAAGTTGGTTTATGAATAATAATGATTAGAGTTTAATTTAGGTTTTTGATATCCTTAAAGGGAATTTTTATAGTATGGGATGTTAAATTATATACTTATTTATGTTTTCCTAACCACTAATAACTATTATTAGTTGCAGGGAACCAAAACCTTGGTCAAGGGAACTTGTGTGTGTGGGTCATTTGAGAGACCTTGTTAGGAGAACTATGTGTGACTTTGACCCATTTGGAAGCGAGAATGTAGGCGGTCCTTGGGTGAAGGATGCCTCTGTGACCTCAAGTCCATAGGGAGAAGGTCTAGGAGGATAAATCCTATATTTTGCGGTTATTCCCAATTGGTTTGACCTTCTCTCTTTAGTAGGCTTCAAATGAGGCCAAATGGGTACTAGATGGTTATGAAAGAAAACTTGATAACTTGTATTCTATATAGAAGGTGTGTTTGAATAGTAAGGTAAAGGAAATGAATGAATTGGGCTATTTGATGGTGGTTACTTGTTGAGTTGAGCTCACCTCATGTTGGTACTAAGTGAATTCTTTTATGTATTATGAATATTAGCATCATACTTAAATGACTATGTATAGGCTTCTAATTTTTTTGATTGTTATCTACTTAGTCTACACTAAGAACCTATCTTCCAATTATAGTGCTAAGCATGGTTCAAGGAGTAGTAATATTATGCTCAAGATTGACAAGTTTCTAGGGGCAATACTATGCTTGAGATGGATAGTAGTCAAGGAGCAGTACTATTATACTCAGGATTGACAAGTGTCTATGGGTAGTACTATGCTCAAGATGGACAGTAGTCAAGGGGTAGTACTATTATGCTCGGGATTGACAAGTGTCTAGGGGTAGTACTATGCTCAATATGGATAGTAGTCAAGGAGCAGTACTATTATGCTTGAGATTGACAAGTGTCTAGAGGCAATACTATGCTCGAGATGGATAGTAGTCAAGGAGCAATGTTATTATGATTGGGATTGACATGTGTCTAGGGGTAGTACTATGCTCAAGATGGATAGTAGTCAAGGAGTAATACTATTATGCTTGAGATTGAAAAGTGTCTAGGGGTAGTACTATGCTCAAGATGGACAGTAGTCAGGATCAATTTATGCCAGTGATGGGTAACCTTGGTTGCTTAGTCATCCAATGGACTACAGGGAAGATAGTTTCTAGTGAAGAATAGGTAGGTAATAGTTAGACCAACCTCATAGCATAGTTTTGGGAATATCTTGATGTGAAATGGTATACTTGACCAGAGAAAAGGATGGGACCCACAATGTAGTACACAATGCACTGATATTAATGCACCGATATTCCTTTTCTATCTAGGATGCACTAAGGACAAGTGTGTGTTAGCCAAGGTGAATGTGATATGTATGAGTTAGTCTCTATTGTACTTATGATGTACATATGATTCCCTCACTAATGTATTTGTGATGTAAGATGGACCTACCCATTGTGTATAGGTGATGTATGCTTGAGCTCATCATGGATGTACTTGTGATGTACACATGAGCTCGTCACCATTGTATTTATGGCATGCATATGATTCAATCACTATAGTACTGAATATGTACTTGTGAGTTAGTCATGGATGTACTTGTGATGTACACATGAACTCTTCATCCTTGTATTTGTGATGTATGTTGGAGTTAGTCACTTGTATATGTGGCGTATGCAAAAATTGGTCACTTTGTATTAGCGATGTGTATGGGCTAGTCACCTTGTGTATATCTGATATATGCTCAAGCCACTCCCTATGGGAATTAGGGGGATATGAAAATATATGACCCTTGTGTATTTGTGTATGATTACACACTACTAATTGGTAATGTTTGGTGGAATTATAACTTGGTGGTGATTTGATATCATTACATTATAATTGGCTAAGTTGATAGCTTACATGTACTTAATAAATATTCATGGGTTAAAAATGATATTAGAGATCTCATGCAAGAGGAGAGATTGATCTCCCTTTGACCTTGGTTGGTGAACTATGAAGCCTCTGATTTCCTATGAAGGAATACATAGGCAGGGTCATCAAGAATGAACCCTTGAGGCTTAGATCTAGGCCTAGAAATGAATTTAATCTTAGGAGCTTACTACTCCTATGTGTATGTATATAAGTGGTGAAGTTGGGTTGATGACACCATGATGAATGGATAAGTGTTGAAGATAACACCTCTAATTTGCATAGAAGATGCTCAGTTGAATAAGTTGGTATTTGTTCTGAATTGAACTAGAAAAAAATTGGTAGCAATCAAGGGGCAGTTGTTACAGACCTATTCGTCAAATCGTGACCCCAAACTTTGTATCCTCAACCCTTGATCATTGACTTTGGACCCCAAAACCTTTAAACCACTTGACCCTGGTTAATGGATCTCAAACATTGAAATTTAGACTCTAGAATGTACAAAAAGGACCTAGATGTTACTTGAAACCAAACCTTACGCTCTAAACATATGATCTTAAAATTTGGAGCCTACAGTTAGGAAATTGGATCCTAGATCCTTAGATATTAAATTTGGATGGTGTCATGACCATTCATGGCCAATCTGATTAGGCATCATAAATAGAACCCTTAAATGAATCTTCTATTGTAGTTATTCTTTTTTTTCCAAACATTTGCAAGCCCCCTCACAAGGGTAGGTATGTACTTTAAAATTAAGTTTAAAAGAACATGTATTCATAAAATTAGTCATTGGTTTTCTTGGTATTCAATTAATTATCACATAATCACTTGTACATCAACTTCCAAGACCTAACTGATTCCTAGAGTTCCTAGTGTTGGAAAACCTAGGTTGTGATACCAAATGTTATGCCCATCATGAACACAACACAATTTTTTTAAAGAATTAATTAAGTCCATTGATGTTAAGCCTCACATGATGATAATGTGAGTAGATGTTAGTGAGCTTAATTCTTTTAATTTATTTTTTTTGTGGTGTGTTCATGATGGGTGTGACAAATGGACTTTGAACTCATGCACCATGGAACCTAGACCAACATATCATATACCATAAACCCTCCATCTTGGACTCATGTACTGTTATGCCTTGCATGACCACCCCATTTTATTCTAGAACAAAATTGGTCCCCCTTTCTCTTTTGGTTTCATTGCCTCTATTATTTGCTTTAACCTTTGGGATCCTTTTGTTTTCCTCTTAATTTTGTCTTTTGTTCTATTAGATTTTGGTTCTATCTTAGCTTGGGTTGGTTTTCTTCTTGCTAAGATTGAATGAAGTAATCATAAGCAATAGTATAATTTATGATAGTGTACTTTATATGCCCTAAGGACTAACTGAGGCATTTGTTTTGTAGGATTGAATCACTCATCTGAAGATATCTCTTAGGGAAGTCAACTGAAGGCGTGCCTCAATCACATTTAGCATAAAACTCCTCAAGAAGAAAGTTGTTGAGAAATTTTGGGTGTCTTGCCGACTGGTGGGGTGTATTATTCAGTTGGGATCCACCGGTCGCCATGACATCTCGGTCGCCGTGGGGTTTTATATGTCTTTCTACTCGAGAAGAATTCTCAGCGAAGGAGGTTTGCATCATTGAGAGGTCTCACCAACAAATGAACCTCTTTCCGACAATTGTTCACAAGACCTCTCGAAGAAGGTTTTACATCAGCAAAAGGTCTTGGCAACATGGAAGAAGTTCCGCTGAAAAAGGATGTCATCAGGGGATCTCACTAGGAAAGATTTACCTTCGGCATGATGTCTGGCCCAAGAGGCAGGGTCTCGACGACAAAGGTGGCTTCGGGGTGAAGTCTCCCCGACAAGGCGAACTCTTGG
>VDFB02048140.1:0-29501 GCA_007258455.2 Sequoia sempervirens
TGTCCTGAAGAAAGACAAAAACATCATAAAATGTCCTGAAGAAAGACCTAAAAATCATAAAAAGTCTTGAAGAAAACACAAAAACATCCAAATCAATGTTAAAATCCTAAAAATGGAGTCAATGTCAGTCATGTCAGTCAGTCCATGTCATTGTCAAACTACATTGTCTCTGCGCATTTGCTACGTAGGCAAGGCCATTAGTCGATGAGTCCCCGAGACATTAGGTCAGTCCTTTTAGGTTGGTCAAAATAAAATCATGGCATTTGTCACAATCGTCACATCGGTCAAATAAGTCAGACATAGTCAAACTCGAACACAAGACAGTCATTTGAAACGTCAATGTCAAAATTGGTCAAAATTAGACAACATAAGCCAATCAATCATACAGTCAACATCAGTCAACTTGCCAAAACATATTACTCAAAACAATGTCAATCTCGTCACTCTTTGGTCCTCTTCAAGATGTGTCCTTCTTGGAGTTAGACCTCGTCAAAATGTCCTTTGCCTTTTTCAGGATGTGTCCTTCCTGACAATAGGCCCCATCAAACCGTCAACACCGTCAAATTGGCAAAACTCTTAAACTGTCAAAACTGTCAAATCAAACAAGAATTCAATCTTTGGCAAACAAACATTGGCAAACAAAATTACATGGCTGTTAATCTTTCTGGTCTTTCTTATCTTATCTTTTGGCTATCTTGGCTATTTTGTCTTATATTTTTTACTATCTTGTCTTTTTGGTCATGTTACTAGCTACCTCGAGGATGTCCCATGAAGGATTTAGAGGTGCGATGACGTCTCCTGGCCTATTTTATTTTCTCTGACTGTTGTCTTGTGGGTTGTCTTGACAAAAAGACTGGGGCAACTTTGCCCTTAGTATGAGTTAGGACATTCCTTGTCTGTGACTGTCTATTTTTCAAGTGGATGACCTTGCACACCTTGGTCTACGTCATACCATTGTGTTTGTTGTCCATTTGTGTCATTTTTACCGCCCAATGATGATTAAGAGCAATAAATATTAGTCCTATGGCAATGTTTTGAAGGATTTGGTCTAGGAACTAACATGCATCTTCTTTTTAGTCTTGTCATCTTCTCTCACTCGTCTCATATAGGCATTGCATCCATATCATCATCCATATCTTTTGCACTAACATTTATTTGTCTCTTCATATTCTAGTCTTCTCATCAATTTCGAGAGCACACTCATGTTCTTGGAACCTGTCTGTCCTCTCGAGGGGGCATACCGTAACCCTCCTCGTCATTCTTCCTCATCTTATTTTGCACTGGGGCATTTTTTTGACTTATTTTCTTTGTCACAATGTGACAAGCGACATTATGACAAAGAGGGGCAAAATGTAGACACCTAAAAATGACCTAGGCCTGCAAGCTTCATTTTACCACTTTCGTCCTAGCATAATTAAGTCATTTAATTATGTCCTTGGTCCACATTCGACTATTGATTAAATAATTCATAATTATTTAATTAATTCATGTCATTTATTCCTCATGATTATTAAATAAATAAATTTTATTTATTAAATACGTCATTAATTGTCTAAGGTCTTCCTTTAATTAAATAAATTTCTTAATTTATTTAATTCCCCTTTGTCATTTATTTCTTCTTGATTATTAATTAAATAAATTTTATTTATTTAATTACGTCACTAATTAAGTCCCCTTCTTTCTAAAATTAAATAGATTCTTATTTATTTAATTTTTGTCCACTTTCTACTATAATTAAATAATTATTTTAATTATTTAATTATTCATTGGCCACTTCTCTCATAAATTAAATAAATTTTATTTATTTAATTTGGTCCACTCTCTTGAATTTTGAATTAAATCATTATTTAATTCAAAATGATTCTTTTTGTCACATTCCTCTATAATTAAATAATTATTTTAATTATTTAATTATTCATTGGTCACCTAAATTAAATAATTTTTATTATTTAATTTCTCTAGCAACCTCTTTATCGTGCCAATCTTATCTTCCAAATCAAATCTTATCTCTTGACATCTCATTTAATTTCAGCCCTTGATTGAATTATTTTATAATTCAATCTTGGCCATTCATTTCTTATCATTTGCCCTAATTTTGACCTAACCCTAATTCATACTACAACATTCAATCTTGACCATTGATTCTAGGGTATTTGTCATCTTCTCATCCTGGCCACACATTCAAAATTGCAGTTTTTATAAAATGGCAATTTTGTTCTTATTTTGGGATCTCATGCTCATTCTGTCAACTTAGGTTATTATTATTGTCATTTGCAGTCATTGTCATTTTAGTCTATTGTGAAGTCATTTCTTTTATACAAATCCTTCAACCTTTGCATAGGGCTTTGACATTAGTCTAGGTGCTCATTGGAAATCTGAGGGCCTCATTCGATTTGCTGCAAACTAGAAGGTGTAACAAAGGTGAAGCATGGAAGATGAAGATTTATGGTAACATTGTTCCTTTTATTTTCATATTGATTTCCTTTGTGCTTTGTTACTTCAATGGATTTTAATGTTATTGTAAACCCTTTAACAAATCTGATTTTCCCTTGATTACAATAATTAATAGGGGAAAGGAAGGATAGAACCTAGATTTCATGACGTGGAGGTATCAGCATTTGACAATCAAGAGCGAGCACTACATCGTCAATCATTGCATTGGTAACTTTGGGTGGAGGCACTGGATTGTGCAACATTTCTGATCTTGGGCTTGCATAATGTTGGAAGGATGGGGTAGAAAACAAATCTTCCTAGTCTTGGGTGGGATCCACAACCTCGGCTAACTGTTCTTCAAGGAGGAACACCTCATCTTGTAGATCTTCTACAATCTTAATGTCTATTTGATTACTGTCCTCATAAGGTAGTATGTCATCCAATCTCCTTCTTCAGGTGTTTCCCTTAATTTTATGATTGCAATGTCTAGAGAAAATGAGATGGAAAAATCTATCTTAATGCAACCATCTAAATATGAAGGAGGATCAGCAATGATCATGGTGAAAGGACTCCAAGTTGCATCTTGTAGTCAGTCAGATATGTCATACTTGTTGCAGGTATCTCAACACTTCCGCCTTTGTCTTCTTCTCTCTGTATTTCATGTATCTCGTCATGATTTTCAATCATTTCATCTTGGTCACTATCACTATAAATGGAGAAGGAACCCCTCTCCCAATCTGGGAGCTATGATGTTTCATCAATGAGAGATTCAGGTAGTATGTCTTCATTGCTGTCATCTTTTAAAACATACTCTTCTTTTGCATCACTACACCTTTATGGCACAATCCTAGGTGGGAGGAAAATAGAAAGAGACACTAGCCCATCAAAGGGATTGATATATGATGAGAAATCCACCTCCAAAAATCCTCCATAAAGCCTCTCATCCTTCGGGTACAAGTGCTCTTCAAGAGGGAAAGGTTCTTTATGTCCTATGGATAGAGTTTCCATGTGTTCTACTTCATGGTTTGAAGGATCAAGACTATGTCATTCTTCTTCCGTTGTTTTCACAACATCCTCTTGAGGACTACTTCTAGCTAAGTTGTCATTTGGTTCCATCTCTTGGTCCTCTAGTCTGGTTCTTGAAGTAATTGTAGGAGGTGGTGTATTTGACTACCCAGCTTGTTCCTTGACTTGTTCGATGGCCTCTTGGCATAGCTCGCATGAAAACTCAAAGTGGGATGAATTTTGTAGCCTACACCAATTTGAGAGCATCAACACTTCCAAATCAACTTGGCATCTGAGTTCTAACCAGTCCTTTGCTAATCTTGAGATGAGCTAGTTATATTTGTCCACTATTGGGTCCTCATCATCACTTGGGAGAGAAGTTGGATACTAGACAGTCGTGGCATATGATTGTTCCCACTCCTCTAAATATTCATTTTCAGATGCTTGATCATTGTCATTCATGAAGGAAAGGTTTTCTAATGTGAGTTAACTTAGGCTTTGATCATCACTTCCTGCTGTCCCAAGGCTATGAAGCCCTTCTTCTTTTAGATTTTCAGCATCTTCATGGGTTGTGCCAGTATATGTTACTACAAACTTTGTTGATTCATCATCAACTACAAATGGCTCCTCTTTTGGAATGGATGATTGATTTTCATTGATGGAGGGTGTAATATAGGGGGATTCACTACTCATGAGTTCTCTTCACTTAGAGAGCCTCATAGGGCGAACTTCCATATACTACCTCAATGTAATCATGGGAAGAGTTTCAGAATCTAAAAGATTAGGTCATTGGCGTCTCATATGGACTAGAAAGTGAGTTTATCTCAAAAAATGCTTAAGTGGCTACTTCTACTCAAATTGCTAAGAAATGCAAGAAAGTGGTAGAATTGAAATAGAGTGAAATAAAGCTAATAGAGATAAAGAGAAGAAAGGAAATAAATATTTACAACCACATAAGTGATGAATCCTTCACCAAATGAATGTTTTCAAAACCCATGAGCATGGTATCTGGAGAAAGTGTTGGGGTTGTATAGGGGTTTTCCTCTATCAAACCCCCATTTTGGTGTTCCCACCTCCACAGATAGCCAAGAAGATAGAGAGAGTGTAACTAAAATGGAAAAAGCATGTGGTGAAAGAAAAACCTGCTTAGGAGTAGAACCCACACAATAAAGTAAGCATGTGATAAAAGCAAACACCACTTGAGGAGGAGACCCTATATCACAAAAGAGGTGATAAAATCAAACCCTGCTCAAGGAGGAGAACCTGTATCACCAAGTATGCAAATAGTAGGAGATATGGAATCCCAAGATGCTCACAAGCATGAAATGAGGGAGATGGAGTTACAAAGGGTGTTGTAAAGAGAGCTTGAGAGAGCTTGAAGCTGCTACAACAAGCTATATGGAGCCATATGAACAAAAGTTGATTATGTAGAAGGCTAAAATCAAAGTTGGGGTGAAGCTAGAAGTTGGTAGAATGGGGCTAGCTATGGAAGAAGTTCTTAGAGAGCCAAAATGAGTTGAAGGGATGACTTAAAAGGAGAGAAAATAAGCTTCTTCAATTGTTTTCGAGCATTCCCGATCATTACCACCAGCAAAACTCGCTGATAAATGGAAAACATGCACGAAAATGGTTGTTTGAGATTTGAAACATCGTAGGATGCTAGTGTGGCATGCGGATTTCCATGTGACATGCTAGTGTCTGGACACATCATGCTACAAAATGATGAAAATGGGAAAAGCACCAAGTTTGATGAAAAATCTAACACATAAGGGTAGCTATTGAAAAGGGGTGCTAAATCATCTTGAGAGGGAAAAGGATAATGTGGGGGCTAAAATGAGCCTACTCAAGATGCTAAGGGAGTGGACAATAAAGTGGGCATAAATATATAGGTGAAGTTGCAAGGGTGTAATTTTACTCTTATACAAAGGGAAATATTTCTAAATTAGTTACAATCATATTTTCATCAAGGCATTTTGTTGTCTTAATACTTTCAGCCTCTTCCCCTTGGTTTTCAATTTCCACGTTTGTTGTCCCAACACCAATTTGCATCAAATTTCTTGGTTCATCTTCAATGTGTTGTCCTCTAGATGTTGATAGCTCTTTTACCTCATGTGATGAATTGCTCTCATTGAAATATGGCTACTCCAGCTTGTTCAAACAACCCTTTGCTTGAGTGATAATGTTTTCACATGATGAACAAGTTAACTTTGAGTGAGGTGCATTGTGAAATCTACACCAGGTGGACATCAGTACCTCCTCCAATCTTGGTCCATCTTCACTGCCCAAACATTCTTGGACCAACTCCTTGAATGCCTTAACTTCCATGGTAATCATTTCCTCTTCTAGGTCTACAAGAGCCAAGGGTTGATATATTTCCCAAAAGTGCATTTCTCCTTGCAAGACTCTTCAAATTCTACTCAAGAAAGTTAGACATCCAAATTCATTATGCTTGCATGTACCATGGATCCTACACTTATCTACCAATGCAAATTGTTGCAATGGTCTCCTTAATTTTCTATTCAAATATGCATGTAGTTGAGTGATGTTGATTTGCAAATGCAACTCCATCTCAACTCAATTTTTTTTTGTCTTCAAAATTTCCTAATTTTAAAATTCTAGCATATAAGGAGATCCTCCTATCTTAGATTTCTTCTTGAAGGTTCTCTTTTCAACATCCAATTTTTAGCTTTGTAGCCTCAACATGCCAAGCCCTCCATCTAGCACCAGTTCTGTTGATTGGTTTTTTAGCACTCCTCAACATAGGTAATGCATAGGTGCATCACCTCTCTTGATAGGAAATCTCCTACACACAAGTTACAAAAAATTTCCCCAAGGTCTCTTGCATGTCAGGTCTTGAAAATGCATGGAATATCTTAGTTGGTTGATGTGATTTGCTAGAATCACAAGGAAGTCTTACATATGAGTTACAAAGCATGGGTAGTTGGGTCTGCAAATATAGTTTCACAGTGCTGGAAGTGAATGAACAGTAGTTGTCCACTCAAAACAACAAGCTGAAACTCACTAAGTTCATCTGATTCAACGTTATGGTGATGCTTTCAATCCTACTCTAACTGAGGACTAAAAGAAATAGCAAAAGGGAATGGGTTGAGAAAGCTGCTCTAATCCTAAGCTATGAATGAATAGTAACAATGGTGGCTACTACAGTAGACAAGCTTCCTAAACTAAGTTTTTCCTGACAAAGAGAAACCTACAGCTACACAAAACTAGTGCAATCTTCTAAGGACAACATATTTTTCAGATTGCACATACACATCATGAACATCCAATTGAACTAGGTTGCAGCAATGACATAAAGAATCCCAGGCTAACTTTGCACAATAGCTTGTCATCAACAAGTGCTAAAAGTATGGGCTAAAAGCTCATAAAATACTATAACAACAACAACATTATAACAACCATCCAAGAAACTAACAACTAAAACTAACATGGAAGTAGAACCATGCATGCATAATGAATAAACTCAAAAAAACACCCATAAATCATGAAATGTTGCTTCCTATTGCTACAGAATGCCTTTACACTAGTTCTCCAACCATTTACAAATGAGGAGCAAGCCCCTATTTATAGTTTTCCAAAGCCCAAATGAATGGATAGGATTAATTTGCATTGTGTAGCTCATATTTGAATTACATTAGGGTTTCACCTACCCACAAATATTTAGCAATATAAAATAAAGTTTTATCATTTTCCCTATTTTGTCTTTTAGTGTCCTATCACTACAACACTTTTTTCATTTAGTTGATTTCCCTTTTGTTGTCGCTAAGACTATTTAAAGGCTACCATTTACTGATGTGTTCCTAGCATTCCCTTTAGTCAATCAAACAAGCCCCATTTACAGATTTGCATCTTCATGAAATAGACTAGACATCCTTGATCTGAGAAGATAACTTCTAATGGATCATGATTGTTTAATCCTACATACACCAAATTTAGTAAATGCGTTCACATATAAATTCAGGTGAGTATTAATCGCATCATACAAATTGAGCATTAAATCCATTAATAAATTACGAAAAGATCATAAAATTCATGTTGGGAGGTCATTTGGGCCATAAACATAAATATGGATTCGAGCGTGTAGGCTTCCCCTAGGGTAGAAGGATGGTAGATAATGGATGGAAGATGACTAGAGGATAGAAGGTAGAGAGTGGATGGTTGGTGGACTGATGATGGACAAAAGGTGCATAGTGGCCGACTGGCAGATGGTGGATGCCAGATAGCCTTCCATAGGGGAAAACCTACAAATGGCAAACATACGATAGATGGAATGTGGATGTCCCAAAAATGAAAGGAAAATGATGGATGGAAGGCATACAGTGGATGATGGATAGCCTTCCATAGAGGTAGACCCACAAGTGGCAGAAGGAGGATGATGGGTGATCAGAAAATGGAAGGTGGATGGAAGGGGGATGACGGATTTCCAACAGATGAAAGGAAGACAAAAGGTGGATGGAGGACAATAGACAACCTTCCACAAGGGTAGACTCCTAAGTGGCAGTAGGATGGTAGATGACCAGCGGATGGTGGACGAAAGGTGGACGGTAGATGATAGACAACCTTCCACAAGGGAAAACCCGCAAGTGACTGATGGATGATAGAAAGAAGGTGCAAGACGGGTGACCAATGAACAGACAGTGGATGGAAGGTAGATAGAAAATAGTAGGCAGGTAGCCGGTTGACAGAAGGAAGACAATGGATGATGGACAATTGGTGGACGGTGAATGACGAATGATGAACAACCTTCCGTAGGGGAAAACCTGCAAGTGGCAGAAGGATGGTGGATGGAAGGTGGATAGTGAAGGGCTAGTAGATGGATGGAAGATGGAAGGTGGACAACAAATGACAGATAGCCTTCTGGAGGGGTAGACCTGCAAGCAAAGGAAGGACAAAAGATGGAAGGCAGACAATGGACGAACGAATTATAGCAGATGGCCAATAGACAAAAGGTGAATATAAGGTGGATGATAGAAATCCTTCCACCAGGGAAAACCCAGAAGTAATGGAGGGATGATGGATGGAAGGTAGACAAAAAATGACCTATGAATAGAAGGCAAACAATGAACATCCTTCTGCAAAGGAAAACCTGTAAGTAGTAGAAGGAGAACAAATAGAAGGTGGATGGCGTACTGCCAACGGATGACCAATAGATGAAAGGTGGATGGATGACAGATAGTGGATGGTGAAAATCCTTTTGCAGGGGCAGACCCACAAGCAGTGGAAGGATGGTGAATGAAAGGTGGAAGGAAGGTGGACGACAGATGACAGGTAGACAAAAAGTAGATGGTGGATGGTAGAAATCCTTCCACAAGGGCAGACTTGCAAGTGCTGAAAGGATGGCAGATTGAAGGTAGATGGAAGATGACCAACAAACAGAAGGAAAATGATGGATGGCTAGCAGAAGGTTGACGAATGGTTGGTGGACGGAAGGTGGAAAAAAGGAAAATGACAGATGGTAGACAACCTTCTGTAGGGGAAAACCCACAAGTGGCAGAAGGAAGGTGAACGATTGGAGGATGGAAGATGTATGGAAGGAAGAAAAAAGATGCAAGGTAGATGATAGATGGCAGACAACCTTCTGCAAGGGTAGACTAGCAAGCAGTGAAAGGAAGGTGAACGACTAGTGAATGGAAGGTGAACAGTGGATGGACAATGGATGATGGATAGCCTTCCACAGGGGTAGACCCACAAGCACTTGACCTAGTGGTTTTACCATCTTAAACCTCAAGTTTGAGATCACTGATAACATCTGGAAAATGCACAACTCGGGAAGGTCGTGAAGGCTTCATTATTGATCGATAGTGAAAGGGGTGCTACAAGGAAAGCTTGGAAATGGCCACAAAGGGATGGCAACCTACAAGGAAAGTTTTGAAATGGCCATGGAGGGATGGCAACCCACAAGGAAATTTCCACAACTTCCCAAAACTTAACAAAACCTTGGAAGTTCACTTAGGAATCACACAAACATCCCAAATCCATAGGTAACTTTTTCCCAAAGTCAAAAAATGAAGGAAAAGGCTAAGCAAGCAAGTGGGGACCAAGTCAATAGGAGAAATGCAAAAGTGAAAAGAAAGGGGGTCCCTGCCTTTGGCAGGGAGTGTGTGTTAAATATGCACAATATAACCAACTTGAAAAATCCAATGAAGTGTGTGAAGGAGCTACAGATGGTAGTGTTTTGGATGGCAGAGAGACTTTGTGGGCATGGTGGCAGCAATCGGTAGAGATTTTGATGAGTTTCCTAAAATTTTGACAATGAAAATGACCCTTTGATATGTCTATTTATATATTTTCATGCATTAAATTCCTTCCATTAATGCTGGTACGGTGATGGCTGGAGTTGGTTAACAGACATTTTAAAAGAAGGTAGGGTCCACAAAGCGGACAACACCCAGGAGTTGGCCATCTAGTAGGTCAGCGGAGAAAACAATGAAGGGGTTTTGGATCCCGCATGGTGGGAGGATGTCTTGAGTCGATCATTAAGAATGGCGAAGATCTCATAGAATCCTATATAGGGCAGCCCACAAGGGTGGACCTGCATGACCCAAAGGTCAAAATTTTTGAAACATAAGGGAAAAATGCTAAGGAGATTCCACAGAGGCCAGAGACTTGCAAATTTTGGAAGTGGTGAAACTTGGTCAACTGATGGTGATAATTTTAAGACTCCTTGACCAATTAGGACTCAAAAATAGGGGGCACACAAAATGAGGTGACAACAAAAGTGACCCGATGAAGTGAAAAGAGAGGGTCCTAATTTTGAATGGGGCGTGTGTGTTGCAGGCACAAAAAATGGCAACTCTGTTGGAGAACACTCTTGGGAATTCTAAGGATAAATGCTCATTCAGAACCTAGAATCTTTGGTTTTGCAAGGTAGGGGTCAGTTTTCAAAAATGACATAAGGGAGTTAAAGGAGAATGAGATCCTTACTTGAATCAAATCACGAAGGTGTCTTAGAAGTGCGTGCATATAGTGAATTGATTCCCTTCCCTCAGAGACTATAGAAAATAACCGTTAATCATACCAAGTAAGCTATGAATTGTCTAACTCCAAAAGTAACTTGGACATTACCCCGTTGTTAGGCAGGCATCCATAGCCCTGATGGAGTTGTCATTGTGACCCTACGAACATTACTCTACGCTAGTCGGGTGTCCATAGCCTCAGTAGAGTTGTATGCACATCCACACGGTTGTTTGATTTCAACATTTCTTTCTTTTATTTCCTTTTGATATCTCTTTTAATACTATTTCTTTCACTCAACCGTGTAAGCATTGAAGCTTACAATGGATTTGGGACCATAGTGGTCACTGAAGTAGACTTAAGATTTTTACTTGTTAGGTCATCATAACAACGACTCCACAACTCTTCATAAACAATTAGTGTATGTCTTGTGCAAGATCTAAGACAAAATGTGAAAGGATTTAATCACGAGTCAAAGTTCAAATAGGGAGACCATTCCATAGTAGCAATCAGAGACCAATAGTTGGGAGTGAATATTTATCCAAAGAACACTAAAAATGAGTACCAAAGTGAACCATTCATTGAATCAAGCACAACCATCACATTAGAGACAAGGAACACCCTCAGCAAAATAGGACGGTTGGGAAATGAGCAAAACAAAAGCAAAGTGAAATAGTAAAATAACAAAGTGAGAGAATGTAAACTAACCTATATACAAGTATTTATAGAGAGTTAGCTCAAATGAGCTCAGGTGAGGAAATAATGCTTAAGGTTCTACCTATTGACGGGCAATGAGACATCTTCACCAATTAAGGTCTTGAGGTGGAAATTATTATCTCCTAAGATTTCAAAAAATTGAAAGGGGCCAAGCTAGAACTTGTCAAATTTTTCATGTACCCCTTTCTTTTTATGGGACTTGTCCCAACACAGGACCAGATTAGCAATTCTAAAGACCTTTACTTTGGCTCATCGATTGAACCATCTCTTGACCACACCTTGATGTTTAACAAAATTTTCAATGGCACAGTCATGTACTTCTTCTAGGTGAAGTAGCTCGACTAAATGGGCTTCTTTTCACTCCCATTCTTTGTAGAAGTTGTTGATGAATTGGAAGGTGGGGATCTTGAGGTGAATGGGGAACATGGGCTCTATGCCATAGATGAGGTGGAATAGGGAATCACCTAAAGTAGCCTTATGGCACGTGTGATCTTCCCAAAGGGAAAAATGAAGCTAGGTGTTCCAGTCCTTGGGATTTTGATCAAGCGGTTTCTTGATCACAGTGATGAGGTTCTTGTTTGTGGATTCAACTAGGCCATTTCTTTAGGGGTAATAATTAGATGAGAAATTGAGGGCAATGCCATAATTAAAGGCCCAACTAGTGAATTTGAGTGAGGAGAAAGCAGGGTCATTATCACAAAATAAAGTCTATGGGCAACCAAAATGATTCAGAATGAACCTTTCAAGGAAATTGATAACTACCTTTATGGTACATTTCCTGCATGCAATAGCTTTTCTCCATCTAGTACAATAATCAAAGGCGGTTAGAATGTACTTGTGACCTACAAATGATGGTGGGATTATTGGAAGAATGAATTCAAGACCCCATTGCACAAATGGCCTTACCTCTAGGACTGGTTGCAATAGGACAACAATGTTTCTTTCTCTAGTTGTGACGGTCTGGAAAACATGGCATGTTTCTTTCTAGTAGAAGGACCGGTGCCATGACCAATGCCAAATTTTTCATGGAACTCTTTCAGCACACATGTTGCTTCTTCTTTTTTGAGGCACCTAAGGTAGACCCCTTTATGATTCCTTTTCTAGAGTATGGATCATTGCAACATATAGCTACTAATTTTTAATTTGAGGGCACATTTTTGGACTCCCTATAGATGAGGCATGAACTTGTTGTTTAGAAAGTATAGACAATATCATCATACCACTCTCTAGGGAAGACATCCTTGAGCTAATATTGTTGAACTGTAAGCTTAGGTCCTACTTGAGCTATTGTTTCAACTATCGTTCAGGTGAGGGCCTTCCCTCTTACTAATTTCATCGGTTGAATCTACATGTATTCTTGCAACAGGGTGACCCACTTTGCTCTTCTTTCTCCCAAATCATTCTTGATTAACGTCTTTACTACTGGGTTAAGGACAAAGGAGAATGCCTTGTTCTGCAAGATGTAATGTCTGAACTTCTTTACTCCTCTAAAAAAGAGCATATGCTTGTTTTTCAACACTATGATACCTTATTTCAACATCTTTTAAAAGAGAAATCATGAAGGAAATTGGGTGCTCATTCCCCTCATCATTTTTTTGAGTCAAAATGATGGCACATGAGTGGTTTGAAGCAAATGAGTAAATATAAAAGGGCTTCAGAGAATCTGAGTTGACTAGCATAGGTGCATCAGCAATAGTTTTCTTGATTTCCTTGAAGGCCTGCTTTGCCTCAGGACTCCACTCAAATTTGGCACCTTCTTTCAATGTGGCATTGAGTGGCTTAACAATTTTAGTGAAGCCTCTAATAAATTTCCTGACAAAATTTATCTTTTTGAAGAAAGATTTTAGTTCTTTCTTGCTACCTGGAAGCTGAATCTTCAAGAGAGATTGAATACGCTAGAGGTCTATTGTTATCCCACACTCTAAAATAACATGCTTGAGAAGTTTTCCTTCTGTTACTCCAAAGATGCACTTCTTCAAATTAAGCAAAATCCAAAATTCTCTGCACCTTTGAAAAACATTGGATAGATTAGAGACTTGATCACCCCACTTCGTCGAGAACACCGTGAGATCATCCATGTAGATGATGATGCATTTACCAATTATATCTTTGAAAGCTATGTCCATTGCGCACTAGAAAGTGGCACCAATGTTGATGAGTCTGAATGACATCCTTCAGTAGGTGAAAGTCCCCCACTTAGTGGTGAATGTTGTCTTATGTCTATCTTCATAGTGCACCAATCATCTATGAACCATTGATGATCTACAAAACCTCATCCAAGGAGGGCATTGGATAGTTTTCCTTTTCTAAAGCTTGTTTCAAATTGCAAAATTCCATGCATAACTTGATTTCTCCATTCTTTTTCCTAACTGAGACCAAATTGGCCACCCATGTGGAGTACTTAAATGGAAATATGATCCTAGCTGACATCAACTTTTGTACTTCCTTGTAGATGATAGGCTCTAACAATGCATTGATGGGATGTTGCTGCTATCAAAATGGTCAGACATTTGGCTTGAGAGGAATAGTGTGTGTAATAATGAAGGTATCATATGTCTTCAAATATTCATAGCTCCATGCAACTACATCGTGATACTTCTGCAAAGCATCAATGATTCCTTTTTTTTTCCTTTGGCATGCATATCTTACCAATAAACACATTTTTATTTTCCTCAGTTGTTCCAAGGTTGTGAGTGTCACATTGATTGTTTATGGATTCTTTCTTTTCCTGCTGATCCTGGTTTCTAATCTAATCTAGATTGAATATCCACTCAAGTTGAACCATACCCCTAGGAATTGTGTTCCTTTTGAGATTGATGACCCCTTGTATATCTATATCGGCCTCTTCAGGCTCAAATTCATCAATTATTTGGGTCACAAATACATCAAAGCTAGTGATAAACTCAAAGATATGCTTGTAGTCATTGAACACCTGAAAATGGGTGATGTTGTTAGGCACAGATGGGGTGGAATTCAGCTCAATGGGGAACCTCTTTATACTTGAAAATGACAATGGTTGAAGAGTACTAGCCACCTGAGCCAAGGAATCAACAATATGATTATGGGATCGAGGGATCAATTGAATATTGAATGCATCTAGGCTCTCAAACAAATCCCAAATCCTATGCCTATAGTTTGCTAGTCTTCAATCATGGCATGAATATAATTTTCTAACTTGTTTCACTACTAGCTCTGAATGACCAAAGACTTGCAACATTTTGAAATTCTTCATTAGAGCCATTAAGAGACCATGAACTAATGCCTTGTACTCTGTAACATTGTTGGTACAATAAAATTGAAGTCGATGAGTAGCAAAGTAGGTCTTACTCACAAGACTTATGAGTTCAAATCCAGTTCCAAACCCTTGCTTAGATTTAGATTCATTGAAGCCTAGTGTCCATACATTGGAAGGTTCCTTAACTTTGGGACCAATTGTGCATTCATTCTTTATTTTTAGCACATCTACATCTGTCACTTCTAATATGGACACTGGCTCAACATGTTTGGGGGTAAGCTCTTCTAATGGAAACTTCTTTTGAAGCATAACTTGCCCTTTAATGTGCTCTACTACTATTTGACACAAGTAGCATTTGAATTTTGAATGGGCAACATTATGAAGTCTGCACCAGTTAGGTAGAAAAATCTCTTGGAAGTCCATTCTAGCCCCTAAGCTAAGTTGGTCTTGTATGCACTTTTCAACAAAATCTTGAAATCCATCTAGCAGTCCCAAATTACCATCATCATAGGACTCTTCATCATTTGATTCTACCAAAAATTTTGTGCTCTAAGGTGCATATGCTAGATTGGTAGAAGGTTTGCATAGTAATAAAAGACCTTGTTAGCCATCTCTTCTTCTTGAAGTTCCAATTCTTCCTGGTATGCCACAAGAGAGTAATTTCCTAACTTGGTTTGAACAAATAACACCTCATTGGTGTTGTTGTACTCCATAATCATGAACTTCATGTGTGGTTCCTAGTCAATGTGAATCTTGTTTGGTAGTCCCTTCCATGGTAGCCATAGATGGGATAAGTCAGTTGCAACATACCCATTCAATGCTCGAGTAAAATCTCATCCTAGTATTATTCCATATGTGTTTGGGATATTAGTAGCTTGAATGTCAATAACTTGTTGCACTCTTGGGTTTACAACAATCTACATGGGAATCTGATTGATTTCTCTAACTATGTTCACCTCCATTTTGTCTAGCTGAGTCACCTTCCCTCTAGAAGGAGTGGGGACTATTCCTGCTACCTTAAAAACAACAAGAGGTATGAAATTGGTTGATGCTCTTGAGTCAAGCAAACAATTGTGCAAGTTCTTCCCAAATATTCTAATTGTAGTGAGGAAGGGTGACATCTCCAACTTCCCTTGGAATAGACCCATAGGCATATCAGCCTAGGCCACTTGGTTCTTATCCTTCTCATTGGTATTTTCTTTGGTCTCCACCTAAATCTTCTCTTTAGTGGGTTGTTTTCTAGTTTGTTGATTTGAAGGGGCATCTTTCTTCTTCCTATAATTTCCTAAATTATAGGCTCATGTTGTGGCTCTTCAAAAGGGACTCTCCTGGCTAGTGTTTCTTGTGTTTCCTTGGAGGAAGGGGTCCCATTAATCACCCAAAAGAAGGAATGCCTCACTACAAGAACCTTAAGTAAATCAAAAGTAGACAGGCTGATTTTAACTTTCTTGAATTCTTTAGCAACGTACTCACCCATTTGCTCAATTTCAGCCTTGAAGGCTATACCTATGGAAGAGCTAGCTAACTGGTTTTGTGTTTGACTTGATTGTTTGTTCTTGTTAAAATATTGGGTGGGAACATAGGGGTAACTTGGGTTGTTTCTTTCATTAGGATCAAGCAAGGTGTTGAAGTTATTAGGTGGAGTGGAGGCTGTGAAAGGCCCCCCTACTTGTCTACTCCTTAAGTTATCTAGGGTTGCTCTTTGATGAAACATTTGAACCTCATCTTCATGAGACTCTTCCTCATCTACTATACCATTATCTACCAAAATAAAGAGTTGGGATAAGGCTTCTTTGTTACTTACCTCTTTCAAATCTTCATTCTTTGGGGAGGTAGCCTTGATTTCTAGTGCATTTCTCTCACTTCGCGAGAATGATGCTTGATTGACTACGAGAACTGAAGAGTTTTATGGTTCCAATAGGACTAGATCTTGACAACCAATATTGTCCACAACATTTTGGACTTCTACTTGAAATATCTCCATAGATGTGAGGAACTCAGAGCAATGCAACTCAAAATGTCTATTTGTTTTGCGAATCCAACACCATTCGAATAAGGAAACTTCGGTGAGGTATACTCCACTAGTTGTCTTCTTTGCATTGGCAAGTTGATCAAGAGGAGTGGGAACACCTTCATTATTTGACCTTGTATTCCATGTCCTATTTTGTCTTTGAGAATGTCTCTTTTCAAATATTTGGTTGAAGTTCTTCCCTCGTTCATAATTCTACCTAGACAAGGTACCCACTTCACAGTTATCCGTGTTATCTCAATTGAGGTTGGCCTGAATGCTATGTTGAGAAGCTTGCATCTTATTATTTTGGTTCCTAAGGTGAGTCATCTTTGTATACATCTTTTTGATCATCTCAGTCAGTTCATCCAACTGATCTTTCTCAATATTTCTTGGTTGTGGTGTTTGGTTTTGGAGAAAGACAGGTTGTGCTACTAGTTGGTTCTGCTGAGTAGGCAAGAATTTAGGCCCTTGTAGATATAGTGGATCTTGGGGCTACTGTGAATAAACCTACTATTGTTGAGGCTACATATAATGAGGCATGGAAGGTGCTTGATTCATGGGCTACCCTTGATGAGGAACTATGGGTAGCTACAGGATTGGATTCATGAGAGGTGTTTAGTGTTGTAGAGCTTGAGTTAGTCCTTGGATCTACATAGGATGAGAAAATTTTCCCAAGGAAGGCAGAAGACCAGAGATGTTTTGTTCCAAATCGGTGTTGGCTACAACTACCTCGGCATAGGCATCCAATAATCTAGCTGGTGGCGGGTTCATTATTTTCACCAATGCTACAATAATTTTGTCTAAGGAAGCATAATAGATAGGTAGGACAACGACATTGTTGAGAACATATGGAGCTTACAATCTTGTGTATGCCCGATGAAATTGATCGTTGAAGGAGTTGATTGGTTCATTGACCTCTCTATGAATTGCCATGAATTGTTGATATAGGTCTAAGGGGCTTATTGGAATCTTGTATTTCCTTATGAAGGCATTCTTCAAAAGGTCCCAAGTCATAATAGATCCTATAGATAGGTTGATATACCAATAGAAGGCCTCTTTCCCCAAGGAGTAAGGGAAAAGTAGACAAGCCACATCTTCATGATCAATCTACATATCCTTCAATGCTATTTGGAATATCTTAATCTATTCTTCAGTTGTCCTCTATGGATCCCAAGGATTGAACTTTGTGCAAAAGCTCTCTAGGTTCTTGGGAATGTCATGGTAAGCATTGAATTATAGTGGAGAAGGATTATTTCCCAACCAATCCATGAGGGGAGGTAGGGGTGGTACATGTTTTTGAATAGGAACTTGAGGCTGCATAGGGTCAGCAATAGTTGGGACTACCTTGGACCTAGAAGGTAGGGGTGGGGGTTGCACTTGAGCCTTGGGAAGCAAGCAATTGGAAGGAAGCTTGGGGTGGATAGGTGGAGAAGGTGGAAATGGAAGAGGAGGGACAAGTGTGTGGTTGATAGAAGGAGGATGGAGGTGAATCAGATGAAGTGGGTGGAGAGGATGAGGTTGAGTCTGATCTTTGAGTCTTTTTAGCCCTTGTAGGGGGCTACAGTTCTTGAAATTCCCATTTGTTTGTAGTGGACCTTAGAACTCTATGGAATCTTTCAGGGGAGAATGGCCCAATTTGATCCAGCTTAACTCAAAAGTTCCCTCTTTCTAGTACCAATTCTATTAATGGGTGTTTTTGCACCTTCTCAAAACAGGCAACACACAAGTGCACTACTTCTCTTGAAAGGAAATCTCCTACAAACAAGTTGCAGAAAATTACCCCAAGGTCTCTCGGGTGTTAGGTCATGACATGCTTGGAATAATTCATTTGGTTCAATGTGATCTTGCTAGTAATCACAAGGCAGCCTTACGTGAGTTAAGTTGGAAGGAATTGGCTCTTTGAATGGAGTTTGTAAAATTTTTGAAGTGTTGCTCTATTATTGCAAGTTCAAGACAACAGTCTCAAACTCCTCTTTGATCTTCAAATTTGGCTTTACAATGTGCAATGAACTTTATCTAAAGATACCATTTAAAAGAAAATTCAAAAAAGGGCAGGGAAAGTGAGAAGCTCCTAGCTCTAAAACTACTGATGAACAATGACAATGGAGGATGCTACAATGGACAACCTTCCTAAAACTAAGTCCCACTTAACCAGATTAACTCACAGTCTCACGAAACTAGTGTAATCTTCTAAGGTTTGTAGATTTCAACCATTCATTCACCATAAAGTATGAAAAAGAGATAGAATTTAAGTATAACATTCAAATAATGTTCAAACTAGCTTTACACTACATTTTATCATCAATAAACAACAATAAGCATGAACAAGGAAGGGCATCAACACAACAAAATTATTCACCATCAATGAACGACACTAAATAATCTATTAATTCAAACTAAAACATAGAAAAAAAAAGTTAATCTATTCAAATTCACTAGCTAAGAGGAGAAGAATCATGAAACATGAAGTTGGAACTCAAGAATCCACCAAAATCAATGAACTTCTATTAAAATTCCAGCAGCATTTCTTTACAACTCAACTCTCTCTTGAAAATGAGATTAGACCCCCTATCTATAGTGTCCAAAAAGAAAAATGAATGGCAAAGATTTAATCTCATTGTGTGGCCAAGATTCACTATAAATTAGGGTTTCACGTACCACAAATATTTTACAATATAAAATTACTTTTTTTCCTCTAGCCTATTTTGTCCTATAGTTGTTTTCCCTTGCTGCAGCTATACTGTAAGGAATTCTTCATCAATCATTGAATTTCCTTCATGTTTTTTCACAGTAGTGTATTCTACAAACTACCCAATTAGTGTCTAAAGCTTTCTCCACACCATAATGTTAGATTGAAGCACTTAAAAGTTCAATTTATCCAATTGGCTTGTAATTATATCCTAATCCTTATCACATTTGGGAGTGTTCTTTATTACTTGCTCAGATTGGGCAAAGGTACGTGAAAACAAATCATAGAAGTATAGCATGAGGACATTGGTAGCACCATCCTCCATCTTCTTGAGTAAATGTGGCCTTATCTTTTCCAGATCTATTTCAATGGAGGGCATGTCAAAATTTGTCATCAGCTTTGAGTACTCCTCATAGGTCATCCTCGTTTCTTTGGCCTAGCCAATATCAAGTTCCACTTCATGTAGCACTCATTCCAAGATTTATCATCTATGATCAAGGCCCATCTTCCCCATTTCCATAAGAAAACGGTCATCCTTTGCTAGTGTAAGCTCCTCTTCCCATGTTCTCTCAAGCATCTTAATGATAGCCTCAATTTTAGGATATGTGATCCTATATAGCTCGAGGAAGTCGGTGCAAAAGTTTCTTGTGCCTTCGAGTTGTCTTTGCACTTCTATGAACTTATATACTATTCTAGTAACATAGATGATGCCCATATTCCCATTGTAGATGACCCATTGAAACTAATCCTCAGTGGCCTTGGTCTAATTATTTCTCCATTTTAATTTGTTGATGTGGTCTTGGGACAACAGTTGTGGTGGCACTGATGATGTGGTGGGTAGCTCTTCGGTGGATGACCATTGTTGTATATAGTTCATTAAATCTACCACTTGTGCCTTTAATTCCTCCTTGGAGGACTTATCCTTATGCATGTAGTGCACAATAGTAGCAACTAACCCCTGAAGATGATCAATCTTTTCTTCCCTCATGGTTGTCCCGGATCAATAGTGGAAATATTATAGCTAACTCCTTCTCCTTCCACCATAGTCTGGGTAGCTATCTGCATAGTATTGGATCTTGAGGCATCCATTTTCAAGTGGTATCTCACCCTTGGCTTCTTTTCCTTCTTTGTGCTTATTTTTTTCCCAACTAGAATGGCTTCTAGCCTTTCCTTTAGATCCATAAGTGTAGGGGTCTTCTTCTCCAGTTGGTTTTCTAGTCATTCGGGCATCTGGGATCCCTCTTTTGGTGGTTCTTGATCATGTTCCTCTTCTGGAGTATGTTGAATTTTGATTCCCTTTCTACCTGAGATCTCCTATTCTATCTATTCTTCCTCTTCCTCATCTGAATCTCCAATAAATATGGTTTCTTCCTTTGGGTATTTAGTGGTTGTATGTTTCTTGGGTCTATCCTACCCTTTAGAGGTTTTCTCTTCCTCTTCTTGTTGCACATGCTCTTCATGGTGCTCCACTTCCAGGCTCTCTTTTTCTTCAATCTCATTTTTGTGCTCTTCTTCCTCTCTTTTTTCTTTTTCCTTTTCTTCTTCTTCTATTCAAGGAGGCATTTCTTCATCATCTTTTTCACTCCTATCATATTCCCTAGTTGGAGGCTCTATGCTTACCTCCATTTCATCATTTGTTTCTTTATTTTCTTCAAAGGGTGGTTTCTCAACTTCTTCACCAACATCCCTTAGTTGTTTGGAAAATTCCTCCTTGAGCTCTTGATCAAGGTTTTTCATGATGTATTTTGCATTAGGGTCTTTGGTGTCTTCCTCAAAGGATTGTGTTTCTTCCTCTTCATGCACCACTTCATCTATAACTATGTGTTGATGCTTTGGGTGCTCATGATAATCATCTACTTCTTCCTCCATTTATTTTAATACCTCCCTCTCTTGCCTTTCCAACTCCTCAAAGATATTCATTGTTGTTTCCATTTCTAGTGGCTTGGTTAGAGGAGTAGGGACAAGAAAGTTGGAAAAAAACTATGCTAGGGAGGCTTGTACTACAGGATTCATGAATACTCCAGATAGTTTCATTGGTATGTTCTACATATTTCAAGTGTAATATTTTGGGAGTGAGAGGGTAGGAACTGTTGTCATTGTAGTAGCCAGTGGGAGGGATGATGATGGAGACATGGAGGAGGAGAGTGAGGAAGTGGTAATAGATGAGGAATCTACCACCAAGATGTGTTCAGTGGGTGAGGTGGAAGCAAGGTGGACCAGAATGTCCACCGTAGGTAGAGAAGAAACAAGCATCACTTGAGAAGTAGGTGAAGGAGCAAGAGTAGTGGTAGCAGCAATAGTTGTGGCAGAAATAGTAGTGATTGTGGTAGTGAGAGCAGAGGTAGCAAGTGGGTACTTTGGCTGCTCAGCCTCTGCTTCCTCTCCCTCATGGAGTGGGTCTTCTTTTATAGTGGGAATCTTTGTGAAACTGCTTGACTTCTTTGATTTCTTCGAAGGCTAACCCTCTGATACCTTCCTTGAGTACAACTAGTGCTTAGGCTAACACCCAACCATTTCTTTTCTTTTTCTTGACCTAGTAGGTGGACAGGATTTTAAAGTTTCCCTAGATGGGGCAGCAGTGGTTCCACTATTGGTCTAACTTTCAGGTTCATCCTCAAGCTCACCATAGGTTAAGGTACCTCCTTGTAGTTTCAATTGAGAAATCTTCCCATCAATCCATTCTTTTTTCCTTGCTTCTACAGGCTTCAACAAAATGTCGAGGTCATGACCTCTTCCTTGTTCCAATGAATTAATGGAAGTGACAGGTTGGCAATGGCATTGTACTTCGGATCAATCACCTTGTTTTAATCTTCTAGAACTTGATCCGGAACTGGAAACAAGTTAATTTTTTTAACAAAATATGTAGTCATGCACATGTAATTCCTCATATGGACTTCTTTGTCATCTCTGCAATTTTCCCAAAATTCCTTGACATCGTAGAGGTGGGCATACTCTTTTCCAGCCATCCTTTTCAATTTTCCATATGGATCCATCCATGGCTTGGTAGTGTGGCACTCTAAGTTATATTCATTCAATTCCTTTCTGATTCTACACATTGGGATGCAGGGATTGCATACATTCCCTGGCCAAATGTAAGGGGAAAAGGAATCACTGGCCTGTGTTTGTCACTTAGTAGCATGTGAGCATGTTGTAATTGCATGGAGAGCTCAAGCAGTATCAACCAATCATTTGGGTATCTAGGTAGTTTATATGGCATCTTTGAGAAACCCTCAGCTCAGATGTATGTAAATTTGGGAAATTGAATAAACAAAAATTTGAACCAGAAGATGAAGGCATTAGCACTATTGGTAACCCTCCTCTCAAAGTCACCTCCAAGGAATCTAATAATATGCCCGATGAAGGCATTGTTGACTTTGCAGTAGTCTTTCTTGAAGTTTCTGAATTGAATTTGGGGATACCAGTCATATACGTTCAATTCTCTCCCTGGAGTCTAGCTTGGGCCTATAAATAGTCCTCTGTATTGAGCACAATCAGTGAGTAGGTAGAATAGATATGAAGTCATATAGAACTATGAGGTTTTCTTCATGACCATAAACTACTCATGTAAGTAGTTGTTAATCATGCCTGCCCAATGGAATTGAGTCTTTCCCCTAATGATTTCTTCTCTAAAGTACACCATCCACTCTTGGAAGAAGGCTGCAGTTGGGAGACCCATAACCCTGCTTAGTAAGGTAACCAAGTAAGGGTAATCCTCATAGAAATCACACCTAAACAACTCCTAGGGTACCTTATTTCCACTACGCCTCTTCTCCTTTAGCCAGTTTTGATTAATTAGTTTCTTGAACTTGAGGGGATCGACCTTTCACATGCTCTTGGCATATTCCTTAGATGCTTCTTCCATTTCATTAAAGGTAGGTGTATGGAAAGTCTACCTAATAGAGTTGGCAGAGAAATCAACCAATATGTTGCCATATATATCCACTATTATTTTTGTGTCCTCCTAATATGACTCTCTGTAGGCCATTACTAGTTTAGGAGCTATGAGGGTAGGTATGAAATTAGTAGCCTTAGCCAACCCACTTCTTCTAATTCTTCTGGTATTCTCTATAGTAGGGTTGCCAATGACCCTCTACTTGAATTTATCAATGTCTATATGCCCCAAATTGGTATTTGAGATCTTGTCCCAATCTGTGGTGACCTTTGATTTGAGTTCCTCTCGTCGGAACTTGTAATTCATTTGGTCCTTGTCTTCTTTCCCCTAGTTTTCCTTGGCTAGTTTCTTTCATTTTTCCTTTCCTACGAATGTCTCAAAATGTCCTGCAACTGGTTCCATATATCCTACAAGCAAGGGAGAATTAAGTGCATTCAAGTGTAAAACATGAGAAATGTTAGCAAAATCCTACAAAAATGATGTTACATCAAGTAATTTATCATTCAAGGATCCCAACAATTTTTTTCAGATCACCATTATCCTTTTGTTTGAGGGAGTTATGCCAATGTAGGCATAGGGTTGTAGACTTCCATGGGCTAGCAGCCATTTCAAAAGTAGCTATTAACGAATGACAATCAAGGCACAACGCCCTACATAGTTCCACCCATATGAGGATTTTGGCCATGAGGTGGGGCCCATCGGTAGGCTAAATTAGTTTGGCATGTGGGTCAAGTTAATTTCGAAGCTCTAGAGGTATTAAGTCCATCATTTAGGCATGTGGTTTCAAGGAATGTGGATGCAAGGAGTCTCCTGGATATTTCAAGATTTGTCATTTGAAAATGGCTCTGGAAAGGTGGTGCCCAACAATGTGAAACTTGTAGTCTCGAAGGATAGAAATTTTCTTTTTAAATTTCACTTTGTTTAATTAGGCATGGGTGAGAAGCTATGGAAGGATTCCAGTCAATAGCCATTCAGAGTGGTGGGAAGTGGACAATGGTCCATGTAGAGCAGCCCACATGATTGGACTTGCACAAGGCTTAAGCATTGTTCATTCATTAGAAAATGGCTAAATGGAGGCAATAGGGTTGGGCCCTATGTAGCGGGCCTATGACAACTACTGGTTGTTTGAAGTGGGAAGAGTGGGATGGAGTTCCACAAGTGGCCACCCACGCGAGGTAGTTTGCAAGGTGCTCTATACTTAATCATTTTCATTTTGGGTTTAGTGGTGGAGGCATTGAGTGTGGGCTCCACAAGGTAGATGGATGGTTGAATTGGGTTGTTCAGAATAGAAAACCTAAGATGGAAGCCTGTGAATGGAAGTCCACAATGGGTGACCCGCCAAGGGCCAATACAGAGCCATTTTTATCACTAGGAACTAGATGGAGATGGTTGGAGTGTGGCATGACTATTGGAATAATCTCCAAGTTTTTCCATTTTCAAATCACAATGAGAGCAACAAAAAAAGGGTGGTTGGGGTTGGCATTGAATGGTCTACAAGGTGGCTTATGTGCTCAAGTTTGGTTGGGAAACAAGGTTATGGTGGGACCTGCAGGGTGGAGAGTCATGGCAGGTCTATCATTTTGAAATGGTGTGACAAGAGCGAAATCTTGGTGCAGAAACCCACATGGTAAGACCCACTAGAACAAAACGACCCCAATTCAACCCCTCATTTTTTTTAGTTTGATTGGTGATGGTGAGGTATGGGCGTCTACCTGCAACAATGGGTTTGAGAGAGATTTTTGTTGTTTGTTGATTTAGGCATGTTTTAAGAACACAAAAATGGTGCTAGGTGCGATGCAGACCCATAGGGCATGATTGCCTTGGCTGAAGAATAGCCATGGGGGCTTCAAGTTCTGTAGACGTATAATAAACCACTTTTAAAATATTTTCTAAGTTTCAAAACATGGTTTGTCCTTGTCATCGTGTCATCTAGCTAGTTTTTAAGTTTTCTATCTTCAAAATTTATTAACTTTTGTGAAATCCAAGAAAACCTATTTCAAAACTAGTGGAAAAGGACCAACCTGAAAATTCAAAGAAGTATGTGAAGTAGTTGTAGGTGATAGCATTTTGGATGGCAGAGAGACTTTGCGGGCATGGAGGTGGCAATTGTTAGGGCTTCTAATAGGTTTCCTATACTTTTGACAGTGAAAATAACCCTTCGAGATGTCTATTTTTAGATTTGCATGCATTAAATTCCTTCCATTAATGTTGGTATGGCGATGGCTAAAGTTGGTGAACAATAATTTCAAAATATGATGGTAGGAATGATAGGGTCGGCGAAGCAGATGACACCTAGTAGTTTCCCATCTGGTAGGTTAGTGGAGAAAATAGTGAAGGGACTACAGATCGTACGTGGTGGGAGGATGTATTGAGTTGGTTGTTCGGAATGGAAAAGATTCCATGGAATCACGCATAGGGAAACCTAATATGGTGTACTCGCATGACCCAAAGGTTGGAGATTTTGAAACTTAAGGGAAAACTGCCAAGGAGATTCCGCAGAGGCCAAAGACTTGCGAATTCTAGAAGTGGTGAAACTTGGTCAACTGGGGATGATACTTCTAAGACTCCTTGATCACTTAGGATTCAAAATAATGGGCACACAAAATGAGGCAACAAAAAAAGAAACCTGGCAAAGAAAAAAGAGAGGGTCCCTATTCTAAACAAGGCATGTGTGTTGCAAGCACAATAATACCCTTTGAAGCAAGCGACTCAAAAGCTCTCAGTACTACAAGGAAGGTGTCCCCCAAAAAATCTAGCATGAAATCAGGCATGAAGAGTACCCAAGGAAGCACCCTACAGGCTCTTAGTCCTATAGGGGAGCCATCCCCAAGACCTCTCACATGGAGGAAGCTCAAAGGAAAGCAGACTTCATATAGTTAGAAAGCGACCACATAGGCAAGTGAGTAGACAGTTGCATAAACTCTTGATATTTTTGAAAACTTTCGAAGGGGTCCCTTGGAAACCCACTGTGAAGAAAGGGTCCACTCAAAGGATGCACAATTCGGAAGTAGATGTTTTTTTCTCTGAAATTGAACCTTCATCAAGGAATCCTTTTGAAAGATTCTCACTTCATCAAGGAATTCAAAAGGAAGAATATTCCCCCATGTGAGGGGAAGATTAAAGTTGTTCCTACTTTGGGGGAATTTTAAGTCCTTTCTTTATGAACCTATGATGAAGAAAACATACTTTGCTACGGTGTTGAGTTGAGAATACAATTCTGAAGAAAGGTTTGTGAGGATTTTTGAGAAAAGATCCATTGGCAATGAATGAATTTTCTAAAAATTGATATGTTAAAGAAAGAACTTTTTCACACATAGGAGGGACAACTCAAGCAAAGAAGAGAGAGAAATATAAAGAGGGAGCAAAAGAAAGAAAACAAAAACAAAGGGCACAGGGGTTGCCTAATATTTTGGGGTCAAAACTACTTATAAATAAATATATATATCTATATATATATATATATGTATAGTAATAGTATATAAATTAATTTTCATCAACCCCCTACTATATCAAACCATGTGAAAAATGCATGAGAAGAAAAAGTAAAAATTAAAAATTGGGTCAACATGGAATGGAAGCCTAAATACCCCCAACACTTTGCATCATCCCTAATTTTTAAAAAATCAAGCACAAACATGGAAGGATGATGATACACAAAGAAGAATGTTTACGGCATGAAAACCATGCTTGTATCCAAGCACCAATAGGGGTTATGAGGGTCATCTAGGCACACATAGGATGATCACAGGGGAACACATCATAAAAAACACACACACACAAGATCAAGAAGAGGCCTCCTTCTAACATTGATTAGCTAAGAGGTCATCTGCTTCCCACTCTAGATCATTGTAGGGGGAAGGAGGACAAGCCTACAGTGGAGGGATGTTAAGAGGAGGGGCATCTATCCCTCTGACAACAAGGGCTAAGGAAGAGGGCCCCTTGAGGTCCTCTCCATCGAGCTCTTATGGAGTCAAGGTCCACAATTTTGTGAAGATCACTGACAAGGCTGGAACCTCATCCATAGAGTTAAGGAGTGCCATGTCTAATTTCAGTGGATCAGGTAGGTTGGGCTTGAGATTAACTGTTGGGCTTGCCAAGTGACTCAAGAGTGGTAACAAACACATGTGAGGCCAAGACTTGTTCCATCTCTAGGATAGAACATGTCAACACAAGACCACCTTACAAAGAAGGTGGGCTTATCTTACACCCTTCATTGCCAAAAGGACCACTCTCCACCTCTTTCTTTTCTAGAGGAGATGAACCCCCCACAAATGAAGCTAGAGGTGTAGAGGAAGAGGAGGAAAGGACCACAGTAGATACAACTAAGGTATTAACCATATCCACAAGGTTAAAAAAGAACTGGATATCTGAAATGGACATCAACAAAGGTGGCTCCACCAAAGTAGTGATGAACACCTATACACCCTTAGGGTTAGGTGCATTTACACTTGCAGTAGAAGCCGAAAGCAACACAGAACTAGAATAGAGTGAAGCAAAAGGGATGGAAGAGGGTGACACTGGAGGAGGCCCTGAAGTAGGGGTGGTCATCTCTTTAGCCTTCCTTTGTGAGGTGGCCTACTCGGCTAAGAGAGCCTTTCACCAATGCTTTCATTTGTGCACAAGGTGGTTTCGTCAACTCTTAGAGCTGGAGGACGAAGGCTATGAAGGAGCAGAAGTCTCTTACTCAACTATAGGAATGCCCACTATGGCCATTTCTGATAGAGGAACGGATTCCTGAATGGGAGCAGGAGAAACAGGCTATAGAATAGTGGGAGGAGTTGGCTCAAGAGCCTCAACAGTGGGCCTCTTCTCGCTCATTGCCTTGGGAGCAAGAGTGGTAGGAGGTCGTAGATCGAATTTCCTTTGGGAACCTTTCTTTATGTCATATAAGTAGTACCATGGTCTAGGGTATTCATTAGAAAGATCCACAATCCTGAGCTTTGGCCTACACCAAGGAAGGATCATTGGAATTAGCAAATAGCCATTGGGCCTACTCATCCAGTACTCTTCCAAGGAAAGGGGAGAGGATGAGGAAGTTTGAGGAAAAGTCACCTTCTCTTTATCTTTAAGAGAAGGAGGGGGAGCCAACATGGGCTTCTCCTCTTTCTTCAGAGAAGGGGGAGTGGTCAGTGCAACCTTCTCCTTCTCCTTTAGGGAGGAGGAAGCAATTGTCTATTGTGCTACACAAAGGCTCAGTCATGGTTGTTCCTTACTCCCAATCTTATATTTTACATAATTCTGGTAAAGTAGGTATGTTGTCAAAGGAAGCAAAGCAACTAGGGAAGGCCAAAAGTGATCCAACAAGTATCCACCACGCGACACCAAAGATTCATATCTGGCATCATGCACTACATCCATGACACCTTTATGGGAAAATTTTGAACACTTGTGAATAACAGAGGAAATTCCATTCATGGAAGCTAGCTAAGGAATTCCTAGCTTCACCTTGAATAAATATGACTCTAGGATAACATCAAAAACCATGTCAACAACCCTGGGTCTAACTAGGATAGATAAGGTTATCAAGTCATAAGGTTTAAGACTTATACCATTATGCGTAGAGATGGTAGATTTTGTTTCTTCATACTTTTCCTTTTGTAATGAATTTTATACTAATGTTTCTTTTGTGATAACATTCACACAGCTCATGGGGTCCACCAAGACTCCCATCACAATGTTACAATTGATGTGAGCAGGGATGTAGAGAGGTGAATGTTTATTATTCAAGGGCAGGTCTTGCGATGTAAATCTAATTTCTGGCAAACTGGGTGTAAGTGGAGCAGTGGAAGTTATCCTGACCATGTTGAAATAGGCCTTGGGTTGAGTAACAAAATTAGTTGGATTTACAATCATGTTAGCAGAGTGTGACATAAATGGGTCTATGTATATCTATAGTTCACTATTAACTTTCACCACTAACTTTTTATCATTTTTTTTACTCACATTGAGATGAATGGTACCATCCTCAATGCGGTCCAGTATCTCCTGGCATAGGGGCATGCAACATTCGGTATCATGTGCATTAACTTGATGGTATTGAAAATAAGTGCTTCCATCATACAAATTAGGGTAAGGTTCCTTAACGTGCTTAGGATTCCGAAAAGTTATGATATTATCCTTCAATAGCTTCTACAAAACAAAAGAACAAGATTCTGATAAGTTTGTGAATTTTCAGTTATCCTTGAGGCTATTGTTATTAGCAATGAAAACTACATTCATAACCATCTTACCCTTCCTAGAGATTGAGATGATGGATTTTCCCTCAAAACGGGAGCATGAGGAGGAACCTCCGAAATGAACAACTATTTGTTGGTATTCTCATAAAGCTACACACAAGTGTGCAAAATTTTGTCGCTAAGGCCTTTGTAAGTTGCCTATGAATACCTTTTGCATGTCAAAATTAGATAGCCAATATGAGATTTGTGAGAGGAGTTCTTGGTAGCATGCTATGAAATTAGTGATTTTTTCATTATCTCCTTGATTACATCAGACGAGATCCGAAAAGGTCATCTTCGACCTAATGTTTGCTTGAAATTTCCTAAGAAAT
>VDFB02048141.1:0-11749 GCA_007258455.2 Sequoia sempervirens
TCTCCTTTTGCTGTTTCTTTTAATCCTTGGTTAGAGTAGGATCCAAAGCATCACCATAAAGCCAAATCAGATGAACTTGATGAGTTTCAACTTGTTGTTTTGAGTGGACAGCCACTATTCATTCACTTCTAGTACTTTGAAACCGTGATTTGCAAACCCAACTTCCCCTGCTTTGTAACTCATCTGTAAGTCCACCTTGTGATTCTAGCAAATCACATCAAACAACTGAGATATTCCAAGCACCTTCAAGACCTGACATTAGAGACCTTGGGATAGTGTTCTGCAATATGATTGTGGAAGATTGTCTTTGAAGAGAGGTGATGCACCTATGCATTACCTGTGTTGAGAAGTGCATAAAAAACACATCAATAGTAAGATACTTAATTTTTTATGTTTTCCATTTATGAACACTAATCATTTGCAACATCTTCTGAAAAAAAACTATCAAGTTCTCTGTGTATGAGATATGCTAAATGACTCCAGTTCATCAAGGAATATGGATTTGAGTGATACATTATAGAATAGTATTTTATCATTCCATTTAATCCATTTCCCTCTACCCAACCTAGAGTAATCACTCTTTATAAACAACATCATAGTCATTTGCGAAGGTGGAAACACCAAAATGATAATTGACTTAAGAAAACACCCATACGACACAACCCTTCCTCTCTTGTATTTCTTGTAGGTTGCAGATGTAAAGTGGATTGAAGAAGATTGAGGGATTGAAGAAGATTGAGGACTTGAAGATATGAAACCCTAGATCAAGAATGCAAACACCTTCTTTCATCAAATTGGGGCAAGATTGATTATTCATTGACTAACAAACTTTTGAAGCTAAATCTAACAGAGAAGCACCTATAGACCATGATGTTCCTATGCGAACAATAAAACTAAAAAATAAAATAAAATTCATACAATGGTTCCCTTGTTCTTTCCCAACTAGTTTTACCTCAAATTTGAATACCAGGTTCCATCTTTCTTATTGTTTGCTTCCTTGATTTATATTTCTATATGTTAGTTCTTTATTTTTTGAATCTATGACAGTTTTTTTGTACTTGCATAGTTTTACCTAGTTTGCATCATCAATCACACACATTTGCATAATTCAATCCCATCATTTCATTTCACAAGTAAAAAGGAGACTAAAACCTTGATCAACTATTTTGGCTCTTCCTTGAGGATAGTAACCAGGTATTTTTTTTTATCTTTTTTGTGTCGCCCTAATGTCAAAGGTGGAAATTGTGATTTAGGTTGACCATTAGCCCTATATCCCTTTTTCACACCTTTCAATTGATACTAATTAATACTAGACAAAAATATTATATTATTACATAAATAATAATATCTGTCTTGATATTCTCAACATTGAGTGAATTCATGCATCTTAATATTATTAGATGATTGTAAAAGTATTTAAGAAATAAAATAAAAAATTCTACCTTTATATTCCCAAAAGATAACATCTAATTGTAACTTGTTGATTTGGAGTATTATCAATTTGTACAAAATAACATATTGTAACAATAATTAGGTTCTAGGTTTTGGATACTAGGCATTGATAATTTATATGCCACAACCCAACACTAATATTGGAAGCGACTAAATTTGGAGGACATGGTCAAAATGACATTAGTTTGTCTAAAATGCACTCTAAATTTGATGACAAATAGAAGTAGAAACAAAACAAAGCTAGGAGAAGGAAAACTCCGAATGGTATTTTCCACACTTTTATTTGATTGCACATGAGGATCTATAGTAGTCAATAGTTTGCATGAGTGTTAAACTCACAACACATTGAAGCTTAGAGTTGTAACTATTCTATGTTCAAACACTTGAATGACATTAGGGTGAACTAACACTGGTTAGCTGCTCCACCATTGGGTTAGTTTCGACTGCAATCAACAATAATTTTTGAACCACTTTTAACACCACACATAATCAAACTCTTCATCACTTATCTTGGTTGCATAAATTGAGCAATTTCCATCCAACACTTTGGATGCATATTTCATTGTATATTTTAATATATTAAAATTTGAAATCATATTATATTCTGAATTGTAATTAATTAATTGAAATATACATGTAAAATGTCCCAATGATTTCTATAAAAAAGCTAAAAGAAAAAAATGAAATGAGCTTCTCAAACCTTGAACATATAGCCAGTAAACAAACAACACATATAAAATACATTATAGACCTTGTGTCAACCATAGATACACAAGTCATGTCACTCCCTCTTGTAGAGGGAACACCTTTGCAATAAATAATCTTTCATATGTATTACAAACGCTGACAAAAATTCATTCAATCTTTACTCTTTTAGACGTATTATAAAGGACAACACAAATTCATTCAATCTTTACTTACTGAAATATCTGAATAATCTTTACTTACTAGCAATCGCACCTAAGTGTGCAATGGATATGCCAAAGAAGTGTGGAAAGTCCATTAAAATAAATTCTAATCTATTTTTGTACTATATACAACTATATAATAATTATTAATTATAAATTTTCATCTAATTAATAGTTTTATTTTTAAATATAATATATAATAATAGTTCAAGTATAATTAAATTATTTATAGTTTATTTTTTATTATTAAAATATAATCCACATTTCATATAATAAATTTATAAATCAAATTATATATATATATATATATATATATATATACCTTAAACAAATTATAAATCAAATATTATATTAAATAAAATATAAAATAACTCTTTCAAATAAATGAAAAACAATTATTTTATTTGTAAAGTGGAAATCTGGTGTAGACATCATCTCTGGTTAGTTAGCTTTGCAAGATTCTCTTGAAACCATTCGTATATAATTATGTTTGTTAATTTCCATTTTTCAAATTTTAAAAAATCAGATTACTTTACCAAATTCCAAGTTTAAATATTAGTTTACATCTAATTAAAAATAAAAGATAAAACCATAATTTATCTAAAATTTCATCTAGATTCAAAGTTAAAAAAAAAAAAAAATTGAAAAAAAAGAGTATTTAATTTCCTTTGAATAATATAATAATTATTAATGACTATCTTCCTATTAACCTTAGAAAAGAGCTAAACCCATAGCTATTTGTTTGAAATTACAAGCATCTATCCAATAAATCATAATGTGGAAACGTTATCCTTAAAATTGATAGCAAATTTGAAAGAATGGTCGGTGGACGTGGCATTCGTTATCCAAAATAGTTAATACGGTATTTATAGCTCTAAGCCCCAATGTTTATCCTTCCGTTGAAACTTGTCAACGTCTCATAGATTGCCCACCACACACGGTAAAGTTAAAATCTTTTTTAAGGTAACGGAGGCCTTACCGAAAACCGTGTTTACCATCGTGACTATTTTTTCCGAGTAGTTTCAATCAATGGGTGAAAGTATTTCCATGGTCGGAAGACAGTAACAGCCATTAAGGCGTAAAGCTATTAAATTATATTAAATAGCCTAATATTTTGACTTTGGCAAGCAAGGTGCAGAGTCACCATGTATTAATTTTGGCGGGTTGTCGTTTAGCCTTCAGTGGATTTTAATATTTATATGCTCTCCTACTTATTTCAGACACGCAAGCAGAAGAAAATATTGTCGTTTAGCCTTTAGTGGATGTTCAAACCTTATCTTCCTCTTTTTCAAAGCAACGAAAAGACAATCCTTAGCCTCGGTATTGGACATTTAGATCTTTTCAGCGAGCAGAAGATAAAACAATGGTCATGTCTTTCTTAGTGCAGATTTCCTCTATAAATACAAAGCACAACTCCTTCAGTAATACATATAAGCATTATTATGCACTACAACATTGAGTTGTAAAGATATGAAGAAACCAAGTGTTTTGAACTACGTAGGCATATTGCTGGTATGCCTCTTGTTTGTAAAGCCTTGTGTGGGTAGTTATTTTACTGTATGGAAAGGGCCTGGGTGTAATAACCAGGCTGCTCGTTACAGTAAGTGTGGGTGTTCTAACGTGGGCAGCAATTTGCATGGAGGATATGAGTTTGTATACCAGGGACAGACTTCCTCTGCTTATAATGCTGCTAATTGTCAAGGCGTAGCACATACTCGCTTTAGTGGCGGTGCAAGCGGGTGCACCGCTTTTGGCTGGAAGAGTTTCTTCATACAGTGCTGATGATCGTGTTTTCTAAGTCTTTGTTCGTGTCTATAGTAGGACGCGTTGAATGAAGATTTGCATGTTTTCTTTATGATATGTATCTGATCTGCTAGTCTGATAGTACGAATAAACAGATCGTTTTCGTTGTCAGTTGAGGGAGGATTTGTATCTGGTCCTTATGGTTTGTATTGTTGTTTATGATTCATATCTGGCCTAGTTTGTTTAATTTAGTAAGCATTTCAATCTGGTCTTTATGATTGGAATGCGCAGTACTCTTAAATCTAGTAAGGCTTGTATTTAGTTTTTGTGATTGAGAGGCATCTGCGCGGTTAAGTTTACGCAACTTTTGTATTCTCCCTTTAGGATTGAGGGGTAATTTTTAAGTTAAACATGTGAATGATTTATATCTAGCCTTTTATATCGTTTGTGCTGGGAGTTAATAATTGAGAGATTCTTCTTAGTTATATTCACTTAATATTTGGAAAATTTGGGTTTTAGAGTAAACCGGGAAAATAAGCATGTTGGAGCATTAATTATTTTTGTTGTTTTGATTAGAGTTAGATGGAGTGAAATAGAACGGATCAATTAATATTATATATTGAGAAGTAAGTATAATCATGTCACACATAATAACTAATGAAATATGGTCTTTAAGCATGTCACACATAATAATTAATGAAATGTGGTCTTTATTGGTTTTGTGATCAAAGATTGACTAATGATTGATGGACAAGTGAAGTTGGTGTGCTTGGAAATCCTAGATGTTCTAGAGTCAGATATATGGATCATTGTGTTGGGTTGACCTCACAAATTTGGAACTAAATTGCAATCTATAAACCTATTCTATAACTATAAAATCAACTTGTGATGATTTTGAGTTTTTCTATGCAAATTATAAAAAAAGTTTATTGCTAGATAATGATATTTTATGTCATGCTCTCAATTTTTTTCTATCAAGTTAGTAGTGGGCATGTGCACCGAGATGGGGTACAAAAAAAGTGCCCAAATACTCGTGTAAGAAATTCAAATAACACCCTCATGTTATGGCTTGGATTTTCCAAACCATAGCACGAGCATGTTATTTGAACAAAAAATACACAAATGTTTTTATGAAAGAAAATGCGTACATGTTTTTTATGAAACGAAATGTGTGCACATTTTTATGAAAGAAGAACACATTGATTTTTATGAAAGAAAAACACATTCATTTTGCTCAATAAAGTTATAAAAAAACCTATCCATTTTACTCACCTACGGTTTGCGTTTTTGCAACATTTTTCTTTGTCTCTATAATTTTTAGGAGATTATGGAGATAAAATAACAAGCACAAGTGGATAATTCAAATATTGTATTTAGTTGACCCAAATGCACAAATCAGGAAGCCTTGCATATATAGGCAAGGAAGAGGCAATCCACCTATCATGTGGATTGACAAGTGTCCCATGATGTGGCACAAATCAGTAGACAAGTGTCCTATAGGTGTCAACCTTAGGATCACTAGGAATGTGCTAACCAACAACCTTTTTGATAGTCATCAACCTTGATGCCAAGTGTTGAGTGACCTTTGAGATGAGATGAAAATTATTCTAACCTCAAAAGGTAAGTTTATGAGGTTTACCAAATAACTTGGTAACCTCAAGAGGTTTAAAAGGTTGCACATTTAATTAAACAAGATGTTCTCTAACCTCACCAACCTAAGTATGCTAAGTATAGTGAATAGATAAATTATTCACTCTAACACCCCCCTTAAGTGATAATTGGGGAGATAATAAAAGTGCAAATAGATAGAAATGGGTCCTAGCTACGAGGCCATGTTAGGTACCCATATACAAAGAAATCTCTTATAAATGGAGAAAGATAGAAAACCTAGTGGGAACAAAACTATCCTCCAAAAAAGAGAAAGAGAAGGATTTAAGACCTTTTGAAAAGATGTCCCATTATGATAGGAACATGATGAAGAAGAACTACTGAAGCATGTAGAAGTTGTAAACACTTCCAAAGATGAATTGGTGATTGATGGAATTAACAAACCTCTAAGAAATGTAGATCAATATAAGAGATACAAAACACTACATGAGTGAACATATGAACACTACTCAAACATGATTACACAAAGGAAATCAAACTTTTTGAAGTTGAAAATATAGATAGTACTGTGATTAGGAGTACTAGAATCTCACAAAATATGATCCATTGAAATAATCCCCCATATGAGAGATCAAGATAGAAGGTCTATGAGACCCCCAAAAAGAAGATTTCTCCACTGCTTCATTGAAAGAAGAATTAGCATAACACTTTCATAATCCCACCTTAATGCTAAGAGATATAAGCAGACCAACTGAAATTGGGCACAAGAGTGTGCAAGGAATTTAGACTGAGAAGTAGGTCCAAAAGATGCATAAGAAATTCAAAAGGGCGTGTGCATCAAGGAACACATGCACGAGGTGAGATTCACAAGGATCCATTGTTTTGATGGAAAATCAAGGCAACACACACCATGTGACATGAATCATGAGGATCCATATCTGTGATGTCAAGGAAAGGCTCTACAAAACCCCCCATTACACTTTATAATTCAATGTAAGTACAAAATTCTCAAATTCCCTCCCTAAGGAACACATTCAGCTTTTGAGGCACTTTATATGAGTGCATTTACAAAATTAATTGCTATTATGAGTTCTTAAAAGTTTAACTCATGAGGTGGATTAATAAAACATAGATTAAATATACCATTCAAACCTCAATAAAATGATAAAAATTGAAAATTAAAAAACTTCTTCTCGCCATTTGCAAGTTATTGCAAAATGAAAAAAGACCCCCCTTTGCCAATGTATTGAAAAATTGAAAAAGATCCCTTTTAACAATCACTAAATAATTTATCTAAATCGTAATTTAAAATTGATGGTTTAAACAATTTAATTATAATTAATAACAACCAATGGTAATCAAAACATCTAATGTTTATTACGTTTTTAAGCCAAGTAAGAAGTCATTGACGAGGCAATGTCAATTGGGTCACGACTAATGATACATGGAGACCACGTGAGGAGTGCTGTAAAACAAACAGACACAAATGCAAAATTGATCGGGTCCTTTTACCGTGTGGGGTCTTCTCCAAATCCTTCTTTGAAGTCTATTTTCCAACTCCAAGTGTTGAAGATCGCGTGCAAATGTCAGTAATAAATCATGATCCTATAGGTTATTAGAATAAAAAATGGATGTCTATTTGAATACAAACTCTTTAATGGATTCCTGAGCCATAAAGTGGGTGACTGGCTGGTTGCTTCCATTGGGAAGAGTCTGAAGTAGACCAAGTCAAAGTCATGCCAAATGAAAATGACAAGGTCCCATGGAGGGGGGCTTCCTAAAAAATTTCAGCGGGTGTTGCGGAGAGTTTTTAGGAATATTTTAAAGTTGGTGGTCCCATGAATTCAGTTTTGCAATTCAGCTTAAAAGCTTGAGCTCCAAAATTTAAGGAACAAACTGGAGTATTTTGATAAAGAATAATAAATAAATAAAAATTCTCTCATTTTTTGGGTTTTTTAGGAATTTAAAATTTGAAGTGATAGGTAACTGATAGAAAAAATTACTAAAAAATTCCTAAGCTGTAGGGGCAATTTCTAGCCCCACCCCAATTTCACCAGCTGAAAGATGCATTCCTATATTGTAGGGGCACCTATTTTTTTGGAAAAGATTCCAATTAATCCCGTAGCACAATTTTTTTTTTTCCATGGGACCTTCTACTCCATGAAAATAGAAGCCCAAGCCCCCCGATGGGACCACTCAGTTAGTGGGCGTAACAAGTGAAGTTGTGACTAAAGTGGGTAAGCTGCTTTTCCAAGAGATAAAGGGTAGGTCACAATTTGGAAAGTGCAAGGAAATTCTAGCTAAAAGTGAGCAAAGCAGCCTCAATAAATTTTGAACAATGCTTTATATATTAGTAGATTGAAATTGATAATTGGGGGTCAACGACGTTGATAATTGGTGGCCGATTCACATTATTAAAGATTGATTGGAGGTAGGGCACGACTTGGTAGCAGCCCTGTTACTCTTCATTTGCTATGGCTTGAAGTATATTCAAACTGGAACCTCGCCTCTATGATGTGCTTACAATTATGAGGACTATACTGACAAGATTCAAACACTCTTCACACAGATTTGGCAAATATAAGAACCAAAAGAATATTTATCCTTATGCAGGCCGAGTCAAGGGGTTGCATGGTGAAAACAAGTTGATCCAACAATGATAAGAACCAAGCTCCTTCCTAAATGTCTGCCATGCCTCCTAACATCTATGTATTTGATTGTAAATAGATTATTACAAAAAATACTTAAACCTAGAGATTGGATGCATCCAACGCAAATCCACAAACAAAGATTATTTTTTACATGCAAATCAAATTGCATGGAACTCTAAACTAGGATTGGTGCATGTTATTGGGAAAGTTTTTTTTTTTTTTGCATTTCTCTAATATCATATTAGGATTTGCATCCAAGATCATAATAGTAAAGACCTTGGCTTCCAAAAATTCACTTCAAATCATTATGCAAATTGTGCCCTGAATTTTCCCTCTCAAAACCTTAATCTTCTTATAGATTATTAACATCAAAATAGGAATGAAAAAACTAAATACAATAAATTAGTTCACCTTTGGCTTAAAACAATCTCCCCTTAAAGCTCTGATAACATATAATACTTAGGAGATCATGGAGATAAAATAACAAACACAAGTGAATAATACAAATATTGTATTTAGTCAACCTAAATGAACAAATGGGGAAGCCTTGCATATATAGGCAAGGAAGAGGAAATCCACCTAACATGTGGATTGACAAGTGCCCCATGATGCAACACAAATGAGTAGACAAGTGTCCTATAGCTGCCAACCTTAGGATCACTAGGAATGTGCAAACCAACAACCTATTTGATGAAGTCATCAACCTTGATGCCAAGTGTTGGGTCACCTTTGAGGTGAGATGGAAATTTTTCCAACCTCAAAAGGTAAGTACATGAGGTTTACTAAATAACTTGGTAACCTCAAGAGGTCTAAAATGTTGCACATTAAATTACACAAGATGTTGTCTAACCACATCAACCTAAGTACACTTGAGTATTTTGAATTGATAAATTATTCACTCTAACACCCTCAACCCAACATAACGCGAATGTTTTTTTTCCCTTTGCCACCTAGCTTCACAATGCTATACTAGAGAAGAGGTAAGTACTATTTTTTGTGCATTATATTTGAATTTTATTTGTATTTGAAAAAAACAATTATTTTTTATCAATTTCATGGATTTTTTAATTATATAACAAATCATATAAACCCTAAGCCACAACCATATTTAAATGATGAAATGTCTAAGGAAAACCCTAGGATGTCTAACCATCCTCCAACCCTTCCAACAAACCCTGGACAAAGCCAAGAAAATTTGTCATGACATCTAAAACAAAGCAAAGTTGTAATTTTTGAATCAGTTTCAAAATTGAGGAGTTCAACATTAATCACCTATCCCTTGCCTCATCATTGGAAGAAATGATGATAAATGTTGAAGTAGTCACAAATCAAATAAATCAATGGAAAAATTATAGAGATTCATGTCATCAATTTTATGCAACAAAATTTTCCTATGATGAAGTGAAAAGGAAAGACATAAGCAAAGAAAATATGTATTCTTTTTATGTATCCTCGAACTAATGAACATATTCCTCTAAATTCAAAGAGGTTTCTAGAATACATTAGTGTATACATGATGAGATAGGAAATAATTTTTTAGATAGGTGGTGGATGGTCTTTGACAAACCTCCATGTAATAATTAGGGGGTGCCACTCTATTTTCTTAGAAAACTATTATGTGAGCTTCAAGGTAGAGGTGGAGGCTCTTCCCAAAATAGACCAAGAGCTCATTGAGTAGATAACTATAAACATCAAAGAACACTAGCATAAAGACTTGTTTATCATGTGATAGTTCTAGTAGCCATCAATGAGAGAATGGAGGTGTAGACTCTCCATGAAGTTTCTAGATTCATAGACACCATTATAGAGCATGACCCACATATATCCTAGCCTTTTGCCTCACAAGATGATACAACAACAATCTAGTGCTCCTAACTCTCATATATATTCAAACTATTGTAATCTATGCTTTGGGAGAGATAGCAATGTAAAGGGTGTAGATGGTTCCACCGCCCATGTATGTTATTTGTTGGGAAATTGTGTCTCAACCTTGTAATTACATAAGTTACAAGTTACTGCTAATACATAAGGTATTGTTCATTCGATTATGATAGGGGGGTACGAGGGGTTCTCCCTCTATGAAGGGTCTGGAGGGATCATCCCCCCTGTTGGGGTCTAGGGGTATCATGCCCTAGCAGGGGCTCAAGGGTAGCACACCCGAAAGGAAATTTTTATTTATATTATATTATTGTAAATCTAGACCGGTCATCATTAGGTCTTAGATTTGATGACTGATATTTTACTAGATTGACTTGCTCTAGAAGGTAACCCTATTTTATGAGGGCATTGTATTATGGTTGTGTATTGAGATGTATTACAAGAGTCTAATAGTGGTTGTAGTGCCTCCATTTCGTTGGCTCTGTAATGCATTTCAACCGTTATGAGGTCAAGTATTGGACTTTGAGTGCATTTGATTTATTACGGTGTCGTGTTTTTTGATCCAAATTATGACATTTAAATAGGATTGCAAATTAAAGGTATAAATTGGTTAATTAAAGAAATATTATAATTAAGTAAATTAGTTTTATAAAATATTAAGTAAAGAATTATTAATAAATTAATTAATTAATTATTTTGTAAAAAGCATTCTTTTAATAATATTCGATAATAATTAATAATTTATTAGTTGTTCAAAGGTAATTATCCCAATGACATAAAGGGTAAATATTATTGCCAATAGATTTTAATTGATTGGCATGATTTGAAATAAAAGTTATAATACTTCTGTGTTTTGGCAAATAAAATATTATTAATGGTTAAAATGAATTAAATAAATAAATCTTGAATATTATAATTAAATAAATAAATACATAAAGTAATGATTAATTAAAGTGGGTGAATAAAATTAGTAATTTTTGAAAATCTTTTACGGGGGAGAAAGAGGAGTTAGGACGGTTAAAAGGAGAATTTGGTATTTTCTTTAGGAGGGCAAGAAAAATTTAGGGGGGGGTTCTCTCTATGATCCAATGGGGGAGCACCTTCTTATTCGAATGTCGTTATGCAGTTTGTTCGCCTTCTGCACTGACCAAGGGTTTGAAGATGCAGCAAAAGTTTTAGGCATAATTGCCCCTATTCTGGCTGATCCATCCCTCAATCTCAATAAATCGTATGTTCTTTTATGACAATGTTTCTTTCCGCTACAATTTTTCCCTAATTCTTGGAAGAAATTATAGTCATTTGGTAATATGCAGTCACGTTTCAGTTTCTTAGAAGTGTATGGCTTGTAAATATATGGTGTACATGTTATGCAATTATCGGGATTGTTGTATGTTTCTATTTTATGTAGTGCAATCGATTTATCTTAGGGCATGTAATTGTTGAAGAAACCCTTGTTTAGGGATGTCATGGCCTTTTCTTTCTTTAATTATTTCGGCCAAGCACTTTCAA
>VDFB02048142.1:0-37809 GCA_007258455.2 Sequoia sempervirens
GAGCAAGAAGAGCTCCTAGGGCTGCTGCTGTTGCTGACACATATAAGATCAATGGCTTTCTCGGGATAGGTGGCATTAACACTGGAGGTGTCAGTAGATATTCCTTTATTTTATTGAATGCCTCTTCACATTTTGTATCCCATTTGTATGTTACCCCCTTGTGCAGTAGGTGTGAATACGGATTCTGCTTGTCTGCCAATTGTGCTATGAACCTTCTAATGGATTGGAGCCTACCTTGGAGGCCTCTCAGTTGCTTTAAGTTCCTTGGTGCTTCCATCTCAAGAATTGCTTTGACTTTTGCTGGATCCACCTCAATACCCCTCATGGAGACTATGTATCCTAGCAGTTTACCTGATTGTACGCCGAAGACGCACTTCTTGGGATTTAGTCTAACCTTGTATTCCTCCAATCTGTGAAAGATAGCACTTAGGGTTGCTATATGATCTTGTCTTTTCCTTGATTTTGCTGGGATGTCATCTACATAGTCTTCAACTGTTTTGTGAATCATATCATGAAATATCAGTGTCATGGCCCTTTGATAGGTTGCTCCTGCATTTTTGAGGCCGAATGGCATCATGTTCCAGCAGTAGGTCCCCCACGGACAAGTAAAAGCTGTCTTGTGTTGATCTTCTTTTGCTATCATAATTTGGTTGTATCCTGAAAATCCGTCCATTAGCGATAGCATCTCATGCCCTGCTATCATGTCCACTATCATATCGATATTGGGAAGTGGAAAGTCATCCTTGGGACATGCTTTGTTTAAATCTCTGAAATTCGTGCAGATTCTGATAGCTCCGTCAGGTTTTGAAACAGTGCAAGTTGATACCACCCGTGCGGATAATCAATTGGTGGGATGAATCGGCATCTAACAATTTTTGAGCTCCATTTTTGACTAACAAAGCTGATTTGAGGATGCATTTCTGACTTACATCTAATAGGTTTGCGTCACGGATACAACGCTAGGTGGTGGACCCGCGATATTTGGATCAAGTCTGGCATATGCTTTTAACTCCATCGCGAAGTTTATTTATCTTTCCTTTAGAATCTTTGCTAGGAGTTCTTGCTCTTCGATAATAGTGATTCATAAAATGTGATGCGGGGTCTCTCTGATTTCCCTAGGTTATTTGGGTTGCATTTTTTAGGCCCAAGATTGCTGGCTTCTCTTGATGAACGGCTCTTTGGGAAGATTGAATCCTTCATCCTCGAGCCTCAGAGAGGTTTTCAGATTAGATCGTCCTTTATTTTTACTATTTTGTTGTCAGAGAGTGCCACGGTGTGGTTTTCACTCAAGGACTTGGATATGATTCTTAGTTTCTCACTTTTGCGACTGAAAGATTCAATCGTTTCCCCATAGTAGGCGTGTGTGTCTAACTCCATTATGAATCCTGCCTTGTGATCTCCATCTGGAATATTATCCCTCAACCCCATGAATTCTGAGAGCGCTTCATCATTTTCGAATGTATCAAGAACTGGTGGTCCTCGTTGGTCATAGTCGATCAGTTGGGGGTAGACTAAGTGGATCTCATGATTTTGACTATTTGGTTCAAAGGATATGGTACTAATCATACATAGGGTGGTATCTTCGAATAACCTAGGTAGGTTGGATAAGGTATCTTCGTCATCGCTACTAATATAAGGCTCAGTGATAAAGTTATGCATGTCTATCCCTATGGGTATTGGGGAGTGCACTTGTACTAGGACTGGCTGAGGAGAAACATTAGTGGCTCTAACCAGAGGACTTCGGCCATATATGGTTATTCTCGGAGGGGTACATCCAAGACCAAGATTTGTTATAGGTCGCGTCTCAGGCATGATTGGTATTAAGAGCCCATTGTCATTTTGTCCCAGTCTTTGATTTTGGTCATAGCCCATCGCAAGCATCATGTGTAGGCCTCTGCTTCTTTCGTCCATTGGTAATTCAGGTGTCGTTCTTTCATCTCGATACATGTTTGATGGATCTGCTTCTATTACCTCATGGCCAAGGTCTCCCCACCTTGTAAATTCAGGATAATTTTGAAGATAGGTTTGTGATGAGGGAGCTTGATTTTCTTATGGGCGTCCTCGTGATCTTGGAGATTGTGGTAACTCTCCTATCACAAAAGCATTGTTAGGCAACTTATAACTTCCACAACCGTCCTCTTGGATGATGAGCTTGATATCAGATATGGTGGGAATGGCGGGTGTCTCTGTCGCAGAAGTGGACGTGAGAGTGGCGGGATCGATGTATGATGTGGATGGGCCTTCATCATTTTTCGGCACTTGGGGGATTTTGTAATATTTGGCTTCCAGGTTCTTGCAGTATGAAAATGGCTCGGGATCTCCATGGATAGTGACCTCTTGTCCATTATGTGTAAATTTTACGCATTGGTGGAAGGTTGATGCTACGGCTTTCATTGCATGAATCCATGGGCGTCCCAGGAGAATGTTGTATGGTAAGTCGAGGTCTAGGACCTGACAGGTGGTTTCCATAAGTGTTGGCCCTACTTGGATAGGGAGCTTAATTGTGCCCTGTGACACTCTTTCTTGGTCATCATATGCTCTGATTGTTATGCCCTTTCCTTTGTCAATGGAATCTTCTGATATCTTTAACTGCTTGATGAGGCTAAAAGAACAAATGTTTAAACCTGCACCTCCATCCACCAGGACCCTTTTGATTTTGCTTTTGTTCACAATGACCTCCAAGTGAAGTGCACGATTGTGAGATGGTTGGGCTGGAAAATCTTGGTCGGAAAATGTAAGGAGGTTAGGCGTTATGATGTTTCCGACCATAGCTTGGAATTGTTCCGCATCAAGATCTGCGGGGACAGTGGATGAGCCTAATGCTTCTTCGAGGATCTTTTTATGGGCCGATGAGATTTTTAACAACTCCATGATGGAGATGTGTGCTGGCGTTCTTTTGAGATGGTCTACGACATTGTAGCTATACGGAACGGCTCTTGATGAAGGAACTCTATTGGGTTGGGATGATCCTACGATGGTGACTTTTCTGCCTCTTGTGGTGACTCCACAGTCTTCGGCATGGGCGCCCTTGATGGTGATTACCATGCAGTTTTCATTGAGGTTGGCAACAACGGTTTCGTATACATGATTTACACTGCCTTTTCCTTTATCCTTGTTATTCCCTTTATTGCCATGATTCGGCATCAGATTCGTGTAGATTTTAAGATCCTGATTCCATGTAGGTGTTTCCACATTTATGATTCTTTTGTCGATGAGATCTTGAATGATGTTCTTGAGTCTCATATAGTTATTTGTGGTGTGGCCTTTGATCTTGTGGAACTCACATAGTTGATTTTCATTGTACCAAGGAGGTTTGACATCAGGTTCTTGATAATTCTCAAATGTGGGAGCTTGGATGAGTTTTTCGTCGATTAGCTTTTTCATGATGTCCTCAAGTGGTTCCCCCAAAGTAGTGTATTTTCGTTTGGGGTATGTTTTGCGTTGAGGTGGTCCTCTTTGGTCGTTGACGTTATTGATGGTGGGATTATTGTTGGGTTGATATGTTGTGTGATGAGTGTTTTGGCGTTGTGGTTGGGTTTGCGGTGCGGGTGTATTTTGGCGTGTACCACTAATGACCACCTTGGCATCGACGACGCCATCATTAGTGATGTTCTTGTTTCTCGCCCATGTACGAGGTTTATCATTGTAATTTGATGGTGGGCGATTGTTTTGTGATTCTTGATATGATGTTGATTCGATGGGTTGGGTTGCAAGGGCTCTTTCGATGCTAAGCGCCTTGGAGATCAATTGATCGTAGGTGGTGATTCCCTGAACCTTGAGGTGGAATGATAGATGACTTTCAAGATTGGCTATGATTGTGCAGACTTGTTGTTCTTCTGGCATGGTCCATTTGCTCCGATTGGCCTTGGATCGCCATCGTTGAAGGAATGAAGCGAAAGATTCATTCTTTCCTTGTTTCAGAGCGTAGAGTTCTTTGAGACTAACATCCATTGTAATGTTACATGCGTAGTTTCTAATGAATGCGTCTCTAATTTCTTCGAATGTCTTAATGCCTGAAGGTAAGTGAGAGAACCATTCTATGGCATTGCCTGCTAAGCTCCTAGGGAATAGCCGCATCAGATAAGTATCGTCATATGCAACCTCCATACAATGAACCTGGAATTCCCTGATGTGATCTTCAGGGTTTCAGATCCTCGATATTTGTCAAATTTAGGGATCTCAAATCCCTTGGGGAATGGTTTCATGTCTAGAGCTCCTATCAAATGGATAGGGACACAAGTTGCTTTGCGTTTTGGTTGTTCGCCCTGATTGAAGATCGAGTACTTGTTGTGAGAGCAACTTGAATTGTGTCATCATATCATTCTGAGGATCAGGGGGTGGGATGAATGTGTTTTGGGGTGTTGCAATTGTGGTTTGGATGGGTGGGTTGTTTTGGATGGATGGGTTGGTTTGTGCGTTGGTCACTGGTATTGGTATGTTGTGGCGAGCGAAGTAGGCTTCTACTTGCTTTTGGATGAACAACGCTTGTTGTTGCTCTTATTGTTGTTGCGCTAGGATTTTTGCTTGTTGCTGCACTTGTTGCTATTCTAACAACGCTTGTTGTTCTGCTAGCTGTTGCGCTTGTTGTTGTTCTAACAACGCTTGTTGTTCTGCTTGTTCTTGTTCCCACAACGCTTGTTGTTACCGCCAATCTCGCTGTTTTGTTGTTCTTGATATTGTTTTAATGCTTGTTGGTACGCTTGCCATTGTGCTGCTTGTGCAAGAAGTTGTGCTTGTGCTTGTGCTTGTTGTGCTTGCGCTTGAGCTTGTGCTTGGGCTTGCGCTTGAGCTTGTGCTTGGGCTTGCGCTTGTGCGGTTTGTCGTTGCAATAAAAGTTGTGCTTGAGCGACTCTTTGTGCTTGTAATGCTTTTGTGGCTTGGGCGGCTTCTTGTTGTTGTTGTTGCTGTTGCAATAAAGCTTTGGCTTGTTGTGCTTGTTGTACTTGTAATGCAGCTTGTGCAGTTTTGGCAGCTTGCGCAGCTTGAGCGGCCTGTTGCACGGCTTTTTGTTTTTGCACTTGTTGATAGCCTCTTTGGAAAGCAGCTTGCAATGTTGCGTCGAATTGGTTTGATGTGGTGAATGTTGGTGGCGGTGGGGGTGGGGGTGGATTTGGAATGGTGTTTGTGGTGGTGGTAAATGATGATGTTGTGTTGATCATTTGGTTGGTAGATGGTGTTGTCAATGTGGTAAGTGGCATCGTTGATGTGATTAGCCCTTGAGAGACCATGTTTTGCAATGTTGTGGGGGTGTTTGATGATGTTGCCATTGCTTGCGTGTTTGTCGTTTGTGATGTCGACAATAAGTTTTGAGTGTTTGGAAAAATGTTTTGATTCATGGTTGGGATAGCGGTTTGATTGATGCTTGGTAGGGGAGGCAACCCCAAGCCAAGGAGTGATGTGGATGATAATGATAGTGGTGGGATAGGTGAAAATGTGAGGGGGGTGAATCCTTGCGAGAGCGTTGTGGTGTTAAAAATGCCCCCTGGTCCGAATATGTCTCCCTCTTTTTGTGAATTTGTGAGAAGAGGTGTTTGTGGTGCTCCATGAAATGATGTTGATGATAGGTCATAATGTAAATTGAGAGGAACATTTTGGTGTAATGAATTTTGGAGGGTGTTTTGTTCCACTGTGGTGTTTGCGTCCAAGTTTTGGTTATTCACAAGGGGATGTGATTGAAGTTCATTGAGAAATGTGTTTCCCTTGTTGACATTTGGTTGAGTTGGAGCAATCGATGTCGTGATTTTTGGAATGTTTTGTGTGACGTTTTGGGATGGAGGTGTAGATGAAATGGGGATGGTGGATGAGATTGGCGGAAAAGATGTCTCTACTATGGTGCTCACATCAAAATCTGAAGGCAACTTGGCCCCTTGCTTTGCTAGTTCAAGCATGTACAACGAAGGGTTGAGTCTCATCATGACGTTGATGATTCTATGGTTATCCGGATTTTGGAGCATTTCAGCTATTTCTTCGCGAGACATTCCAAAGGTGAGGTCCTCCCCTTGATTTTCTTCTTGTGGGTTTTGTGATGATGAGGGGACCAATGGATTGCTTGATTCTGCGAGATTCATTTCTGCGTTTGTTTGGCTAAGGTCACTTGAAGCGGGAGTTTCTTTGTGGGCTTCCATACTCTTCTTGTATTGAGATCTCGTTTGAACCATAAAACAAAGATCAATCTTCGGAAATATGGGAGATGAATCTCTTGATTCCTTGGATTTAATCTCTATTTTATGTCCCAAAGTGAAAGTTTTTAGGATGCCTTTTAGGATCAAACGTGATGATGATATGATGGTGATGTTTAAAGATGGATGCTATGGATGTTTTGACTTTTGATAAATCTTGAATGAAATGCTAGGACTTTGGATTTTTGATTGGTTTGATTTTTGGATTTTGAGACTTTGTCCTTGATCTTGATTTGGATTTTGATTTTGGATTTTGAACAAAAGGAACCCTAAGATGTTTGATAATGATCTAAAGGATAGTTGTGTTCAAAGGATGATGATTTGGATATGTGTGAGGAGAAGGATACATCTACCCACACCTACCCAAATAGGATGATTGTTTCACTAAGTATATGAGAAGGATTCATCTACATACACTAAGCTAGACAAGATGATTTGGATGACTTTGACTAAAGATATGCAAAAGGATGCATTCACACACTCCTAGCCAAAGGTGTTTTGATAAATGTTTTCAAGGACTTGATCTCAATGAGTTTGAATGATTGCTTGATTTTGTCATAAAGCCTAGCATTTCAAGGATGATTTCAAGGTTTTTCAAAAGATGACTTGTGAGATGGATGTTTGGATGTTTTGAAAGATGGATGAAAGAGGTTTGATTTTGTTTTGATCCCTAGATGAACCTAAAAAAGACCACTTTGTACTTTTCCAAGACCTAGGTATTGAAGAGCATGCATATGCTTCCTAAAGACCTTTGTTAACCAAGGAATGATTTGAACATTTTGGATTTCCAATCAATGATTTTTGCTTTTGGGATTTGGAGTCTTCAACACACATGAAAGTTCATTTTGCTTAGTCTTTGCTTAATGGATTTATTTTACCAAAAACACTCTCTTTGATTAAAGTTTCAAACTAAGATGTACCAATGTCTTAATTTCTTTAAACCCCACAAGATATTTTATGTGGAAATTCAATGAACTTAAGGCAAGGGTTTTCCTATTGTTTACTCAAGAAGACAAATTGAGATATAATCCAATGCTTAGGAACCTCTACGAACGTGAATCCGCAGGGAAAGCAGTAACATATGGATTGAGTCAATGATATTTGTCTTAAAGAGGGTTTGAAATTTTGAGAACCATGTTGAATGTTTGTTTGCAAAATGTTTTCGAATACACACTGTGTTTTCAAACAAAGAATAATTACAAGCCCTATGGATGTGATAGACAATGTTTGTTGAGTCCCCACTTGGACAAGTCCAGCTACGCCTACTTTTAGCGGATGGTTAGATGCTTGACCCCACGGCCCCTCCGGCCTCACTTATACGGGCAACCAAGCACCAACACCCTTAAACTCCCATGGCATGCTTTCCATCTCTACTAAAAGCCGTAAAATTGTGGGGCGGCTTCAGAATCCACCGTTCTTGCACCAACAAATAGATTAAGGATTTTGGCAAATTCCAACACATAGGTTCTAGTAAGGACTTTCCGTTAAGTGGAGATTGACCCATACGACAAGAGTCCCCTTCGGATCCATCACAGCCGAACCAGCAGCGTGATTATGGCGTTTAACAAAACCCTCATTTATATCCCTAGTGAAATACTCTTGGCTTTAGAGTGTTACCGGTTGAGTCGCCGCTTGGGTGAGTACTTTTCCCAAGGCAGGCCCTCTAAGATATAAACAAAAGCGAGCAAAAGACACAATCCGTAACTCGTCGATCTTTGGCAAAACAAAGAGAATGTAGTGAAAATGCCCTACTCACACTCGCACAAGATGTTCAATTTTAAACCCAAATTGAAGTGTTTCAAAGCAATAAAATGTATTTTGAGTGTTTCTCTTGCACCTAGGATCGCACGAAGCGCAAAGGAGAGGATACGATACTCAAAAGACAATCACACAAATCAAACACTTGTTCGTTTTATACCCTTCAAAGCAATTGTGAATTCGTTTTAAGCACCAAATGAAATATGAGGATTGCTTGTTCAATTTTTAACCCAAAACGAAATCTAGTAAGTTTGTCCTAAGATTCATTTTAAGCCCTTTGCAATGAAAATAAAATTGTTCGTTTTAGCCCCAATTGAAAACTAATGTTCTAAAACGAAAAGGAAAACAATTTCGTGTAGTGTTGATTAAACACTTAAAGTGTTAAAAAATACATTGTGTTTTCAAAAAAACATTTCCCTCCTTTCGTGAAGTAGTATTGATCAAACATTTAAAGTGTTAAAAAAACACATTGTGTTTTCAAACAAAAGTCCTCCTCCTTTTGTTTTCGTTTGATAGCCTTCTCTTTCGCCTTACACCTTTTCGCCTTCGTTTGCTTTTGTACCTTTGTCGTTCGTTGTACCTTTCACTTTTCCTTTGTTCGCTTTTGTACCTATTAACATAAATAAAAGTTAGGTATGTATGGTAAAATAATAGTAGTATACATAAGAAGAGTAAAATAAAATTGGCCTTTGATAAGGCACTTGAATTTCTTTTTTTTTTTTTTTTGAATGATAAATGCCAATATATATTTTCAGCTTACCCCCTCTTTCAAAAAAGAATAATTCATTTGAAAACCCTATGCAATAATAAAAAAATAAAAATAAAAACTAACCAAATGCAAAAGATGGTAGCCAATCTTGCACAACAAGCAAGTAAATGCAAATTAAATCCGCACACCAATGAATTTATTGCATTAAATTGATTTGTTTAAATCTGCCTATGACAATAAAAGCCTATAGGCGTGTTGACTCTTTCCATGCTCTTAATAACTTGCTCCACAATATGCCACAAATGTCAAGGATTAAATGCATCGTAGTTTTTAGTAGTCAGAAAACATAAATGAAAGACACCTTATATGCAGAAAACCATGATTGAGCAGCAACTTCAGTAAGTATATATCACTTATTGTCTTATTCTATTTACTATTAACAGCTGCAAATAGCAAATACGGTGTTAAATATCTACTCTACAACAGAAATGAGTGTACGTCCCACTTTACTCCTTATTATTTGTTTTGTTTTGTTTTCTTTTTTCTTTTCAACTGTTGAGGAGCGCTAATCATAGTCATTATAATCTACTTGCAGCAAAAATAAAATAAAAGAAGATTATGATTGTGACCGAATAAAGAAACCATACTATTGTAAGATAGGAAAAGATTATATATGACGTAGTAAGAAGATTTTTTAACTCTCAACTCCACGCCTTCAGAAGGAGACTGACAGGAGCAGTGACATGGGCGTGGTTTGTTGCCTCCCTATGCTACCTACCAAGATTTTAAAGCATACAGATTTAAACTTCAAATCTTAAAATGCTTTAAAGAAAGTGCGTGCCTGTGCCTATTGCCTGCCAAGCATTTAGAGTACACTGACTCAGAAGAGACACAATCCCATACAACTGCGCAATCTTGGTAGAGGTGCGGGTAGATTGGAGAGTTTAGTTTCTGTTTGATCAAACCTGTGATGCCAACTCCTTAATCCAGACAATAAGCCATCTAAATAAAAATGCCACTTTGCAGTTTAGCCCAAGAGGCTTGAGCATGGAAAATAGTCTGTTCAACAAATGTTTCAAAGAAATTTATTTCTCAATATGATGAATGAAAAAGAAAAACGTAACAGAGTCTTTTTTTTTTTCTTCTTCTTTTAATGCAGTGTTCATGGATGTCAGACCACAAAGGATTAAATGATGATTTTAAACTTTCCAAGATACGGAATAAATAGCGCCTTCCTGCAGATGTACATAAATATATCACAACATTCCATTAATTTCTGAGAATTTTATTCAAGCTGTCTGCAAGCAACATTGGGTAGAATAAAATAAATGACAATTATATCCCTAGCAAAGACTTCAAGCTTGCATTCACCAAAAATTACTTAATTAAAGCACCCATATCATGCCCTCCTTCTAGCGCCATATGTGGGCATCTTTTTAAAATCTGCACACAAACTACACTTCAAGCATGGATTAGTGTTATGCAAACTTTATTAAAATACCTCTATGAAATACCTTAGGAATGCTTCCAAATGCAACAAATGATACTAGAAAGACCAAAGCATTATGAAAACAAAACCAAATTACCTATTCCATAGTTGGATTGGTGTCACATGTGCTAGTGACCCTTTCCCAATCCTTGACCAAAGCTCAAATTGATAATGCTATGAAGATGGTGGAGTGATGATGAACAAGATCAGATCTCAAATGAAGAGAGTAACCTTGCATGAAATTATGAAGATTGTGAAGGATTTGCTTGAGGATGATGCACCTATTTAAAGATTTTCAAAATGCCAAGTGTTGAAGATGGACCAATGTGGGATAAAAAACAAGCCAATGAGTTGAGGACACTTGTCATCATGTGATTAGTTGATGTGTGTGCAAGATTTGGGAAGAGTGCCCAAGAGGGGGAATTTTTGAATTCAAATTTGTAATAAATTTTGAGAGGGGGACAAGAAAGAAGAGCAATAAATGCCCTGTTTGACTTGTCATGTTGAAAGAAAATGAGGTTTTAATAAATCAATAAAATTGATTTATTGTGCAAGTGGCTAGGTCTAGATAATGCAAGTGGGATGTGATTAGTATTAGATTAGGATTAGATGATGGTTATGCTGATTAATGCTGATTAGATGATTTGACTTTTAGGACTTAAATACTTGATTTATTTAAATCAGAAAATGATGGAATAAAATTTATGATTTGATTTAAATGGATTTTTGATTTATTTACTTAAATGGATGATGCAAGATGAAGGTTGAATGACAATGTTTATTTGATAAATGAATGGATGAAAATGCACTTGATTAATTGATGAATGGTCCTAATGTGACATCTAATTTGACTGAATCCGATCGAATGCATAATGTAAAATTTGCATGTCTACAAAAATGATTAGGTATTGATAATACCTTCACAATGCCTATGGAAATCTTATCTACAATCATATATTGAGTAGGAATTCACCCATCATCTCATACACAAACTGGGACCAATGTAAAAAGAAGAAATCCTATCTAAGAAATACAAAGATCATCAAAGAAAATGAAGAAGTAAAGTAAAAGGGGTCCACATCAAGTACAAATGGATACTGAAGAAAAATAAATATAATCATCCCTCCAAAACTCCACTAGTTAAAGAAACTATGAGGAAAAATTAAAAAGGGAAAGGTATCCATCGAAAGCGTCCTCAAATACAAAAGCAGGCTTCTCAAGCAAGGAACGAAGTACATCTAGTGGTTGGTCCCAATTCCATGAAAACCTCCATTCCCACCCATCATCTCTCATCTTCCCAAGTTTGGAGAGTCAAAGGTTCTAAACCATCAAGCAATACATCTCATATTCCTTCATACCTGTCACCGTCCACTCTATTCATAATATCCAATTCTCGCATTGACCGTGTGTTGGTAGCTACTCTTCACCATAAGGATTTTGAAGGAACTTTATTGCAATGAGCACACATAGACAAGGTTCATTTTGGTATTGACAAGGTAGATTGGAGTTCTTCAAGGTTGCATTCAAGTGCTCGTATCCTAGCAAAGCAGCTTCTCTAGGCATGATATCACTAGCAGGTTATGACAGTGTCCTCTACATCAGTACCACTAGATGGTTCAACATGAGGGTAAAATTTCCAAAAAATAAAAAATAAAAAAAATTCAAGAAAATAGTAAAAATAAAAATAGTTCTCTAGTGAAAACCACTACGGTGGTGCCTTGGGCAAGTACTATGATGAAAACCTGGAAAATAGGCGTCATGAGTAGAATTGAGCGTTTATGTGATCCTTCTCAAATAGAAGCATCTCATCCTTGTCATGATAAATCCAATGTTCCCTCCATCCATTGAATCCAGATTTATCCAAATATTCAACTTTATCTTGATCTTGACAAAGATTCGGCGTATACTTCAACTCTAGTCATGGAAATTTTTTGATAGGCTCTTTACCATTTTATCTCATGAAGTCCCATGGCCCATATCTAGCATGATAAAATTTGTCAAATTCTTCGCATATACATTACCTATCTTGGTTATCCATTACACTATGAAGCATTGCTAGACATTGGGGGCATGTTCTTGCACTCTTTTTTTTCAAATAACTCTTGATCTATTTCTTTTATCTCACAATGTGACATTGACATCATGATCTAGGTATCGTTTACCTCAAAATCACAATTGAAAACACCAAAAACAATCATAAAACAAATATCAGAAAATCCAAAAACATTTGCAAAATATTGTATAGCTAAAACCTAGAAAACATTCATGAAATTGTAAAGTCAAAATCCAAAACATCCAAAGCACTTCAAAAATCCCTAAAAAGTTCAAACATCGAAAAATCCAAAAAAAATACCCTTATTGAACTATGGGTCTCTGAGCTTGAACATAGGCAAGGCCATCATTGATGTGCCCTCGAGACACCCTAGGTCAGTCCTTTAGGATTTTGTCATAATAAATAGGAAATCCATCATTTGAATGTTCATATCTCATTGTTAATAAGTCGAGTTAGTCGAACTAGGTGGTCTCTGCATGTATAACATAGGCAAGGCTTATCTTTGATCAGTCCCCAAGGCCCCTAAGATAGGTCATTTAGGTTAGGTTCTTGGTCAAAATTCAGAAAACCCTAAACATCCAAATAACAAAAAATAATAAAAAACATCCAAATATCAGAAAACACAAAAAAAATTGAAAATCAACAAAAACATTAGAAAACATTCAAAAGACCTAAATAGCATCAAATATCTTGGAAAATGCTAAACAACTTCAAATAGACGAAAAAAATAAACATTCACATAAACAACTCAAAAAGACCAAAAACAACCTCAAAACATTTTCAAAATACCAAAAACATTGAAATATTCTAGAAAACCCAAAACCACCCATCCCATCTCACTTTCACCCACAATAAACATCCATCCATAATAAATCAATTTCGTCATCTTCAACCTTTGGAAAAGCAAATAGAAAACAAGTATAACAAGTTGTAAAGTGAGAACTTAAGTGTTAAAATATGAAGTCTAGATCATAGGTAAACGAGTCAGTGAAGTTTGTATCAATGACTTATCATAAAACTCATCATCATCCTAACATCAAACAAACATTTGATAAAAATATCCTAGGATGTATCCTTCCTGTGATGGGCATAAGTATCAAGCATCACCTTAACTAAGTTAAACTGGAAAGAGATATAGATAACACTGACTGTTTGTCTTTGAGCTTTTCTTCTGATTTATCTTAAGGACCCATTCCGAGGACCTCTCGATGATGTCTATCAAAATGATTTAGAGAGAAAGGAATGGGGAATTGATCATTATCTTTTCATTTGTTGTGCTTGTGGATACTCTTGTAAAATAATCTTGGTGCATACTTGCTTAGTTGTGTGTAAGGAAGTTGTTTGGAGTACGTTGTTGACAATTGCATATGCTTTGGTCCAATATATTCTAGGCTTCTAACTTACATTCCAACAAGGTTTCCGTATGTCAAGATGTGAACAAGAACTATCTTATCTGTTTGCAGAGTCAAAGTCCATTACACTAGATACAACACTGTTCTGGTTATCAATACCTTGATGCATCGTGTCTATGTGTTATATCAAATAATAAGGAATGACAGAAAATACCAATCCCAAATATGAGAAAATTATCATCATCATGCATTCATCATCATTATGCATTTCTCATCACCATCTCTAAAAAAGTATTAGTGGATCATGGACTTGTTGGACTTTTTGAATAAATCTCAAAATAAATGGTCAATCCATTCATCTTATTCTTCTTAATCTTCTATCTCTACTAACAATTCTATCCAAGTATCAAATACATGTGATATATCAAAATATACAAGAGGCTACCCATAGCCGATGACTCTTTATACATCTTGAAATATGTCTACATCAATATCAGAGATAGTACGCCAACTATCCCTCTTCCATTGGGGCACAGTGGGGCATCTATATAGTCTTCAGCTCAACAATCTGAAAAGTTGTAGATCTTTGATTCAAAAGAAACCTAAAATATCAAGCATCTTGTTGGAGCCTAAAATTTCATGCAAATTATAGGTTCCCATGTGAAAAATTTGATTTAAGCACTTAGGAGTATAGTTGAAAAATCTGCTCAAATGACCTACTTTGAAAAATCATAATTGGAAGCTCATTCAGTTTCATGCAAAATTACTTTACAGACATGTTCATCTACCATATGTGAGTGTCTCCATCAAATTTTAGCTCCTTTTGATTTTATTTGCCAAAGTTTCAAAAGGGAAAATTAAAAAGGGTCCTGCGAAGGTTTGCTGTCTACATAGTAAAATCTGCCAAGTAGGTCAACTTTGGAGAACAATATTAAGCAACTGAAAGGGTTTCATGACAAACCAATTAGTGCTCTTGATTCTCCCCATCTCAATGTGCACCCATGTCAATTTTTAAAGCTTCGGGACATCATTTGGTATTTTTTCAAAATCAAATCCAAATGGATTTTACCCAATTTGAAGATTGCATTTCCAAAAACCTTTCATAGAGGTCAACTTTGATGTTTGATATATTGTGACTGATGAGGCTTGGTGGAAAACCCTCTTGCACACATGTTCACCATTCCTAAATGAACTAATCTCCAAAGTTACAACTTCATAGGATCTGATTTGATATTTTTTCAAGGAGGCAAGTTGGAGGGTTTCAATTGAGTTTGACAAAGTGTAGTTGGCAGAAAATGCTAGATAGACAACTTTGAACATTGATAGTTTGCAAACCTGATAACTTCATACCAATCTGTCTTGCAACCACACTGCCCTACCATCAATTAACATACCGATGCAGTTTCATGTCTTTTAGAGATCATTTGACCAGTTTTCCAAAATAGTTTTAAAGGCTACTTGACTCATTTTATCAAAGAGAAAAGGGTTAGAAAGAAAATTTTGCTGCCTATCCATTTCATTTAAAATGCATTTTGGATCTTTGGTGGAATAATTACAAAAGATAAAGTGTCATGAAGTTCAGTTATTAGGGTTTATGCTCCCAATGTTCTTATACACCATTTTTGACTAAAGGATCATGTGAGAGAAGCAAAATAGACCAAAATTTTGAACTCTTGACAAGAATAAGGTTACATGGGTGCAATCCTACACATACAATACTGTTATTTATGCTCTCTACAAGAGGATAATGTGGAACATGCAAAATAATTGTTAGGTGAAGTGCTGAGGAAATAAATGGAAAGACAAAATACCATAATCTAAAAAAAATAATAATTCAAGGCCCCTGAAAAAATGGTGAACTAGGAAAATCCATTCAAATTAGGGAATCAATATGGCAACAAGGAAATAATGTTACTATGGCTAGTGACTCACAAGTAAATGAAAATAAAATTTAAAGTTGCTTCTTAACGCTGTCACTCACAAAGGGTTTTTGAAAAGCAGTACAAAGGAAAAGAAAACAAATGGCCAAAACATTGAAGTGATTATTGTGGTGAAGACCTACTTAAATGAATGAAATACCAGTCACCCCTAAAGCAATCACAAATGACAACACCAGATGAGGGAATGAGTATGTCTGATGATAAACACCCTAAATCATTAACAAATGTGACATTAAAGGGGGTTTCTGAATGTACTCTTAGACATAAAGTAAGTGCCAAAGAAGATATTGTCTCTAAAGATGCTAATACACCTCATCAATCTAAAATATGCCGAAGGTAAAAAATATTGTTGAGAATTCCAAAATGAATCTATTGCATGTCAATCTCTCAAGAAACAATTTCTGATGACTACCCACAACAGTTCAAGGTACATTTTGAACATAGCAATTCAAATATGTGTTAAGGATATTGAATGTATAGAGAAGGGAGTGCAATAAATAAAAATTAAGTAAAGACATAGTTGAACATGAAGATGCTGGTAAAAGCAAGCCATGATTCAAAGAATAGAATGGGACTGATAATGAAGGCATCGGGAAATGGCATTTGAGTTGAACTCATAAATAAAATCCCGAGTACCAATTCTGCAGTTTTCTCTCTACACTTCAAGGAGATGGAATTCCATTGACTAAAATAAGTCTAATACTAGGTTCAGGCTCCCCGATTATGAGATGCATATTTATGTTATGCAGCCATGGTTCTGGTTCAGAATGCAATCTAATTAAAATCAGAGTTGTTTTAGGATGCACTTAAGTTTGGTGTGATAGAGAGTATATGGCTTGGTTGCTAATATGAAGAGGATCATGAAGACCCAAACTCTAAGGGACTGTAGCGTGAAAAATTGCATATCTAACGAAGAAGAGCATGAAAATCGTAGAAATGCTCTCATAAACGAGCTAAGATGGAAACTAAATTGTTCCTACTACGAGGGAACTCATGTGTGAGACAACGATAAATGAGTGATCATATAACAATGGAGAGGATCATGAAGACCCAAATTATAAGGGACTGTAGTGTGCAAAATTGCATATCTAACGAAGAAGACCATGAAAATCCTAGAAATGCTCTCATAAACGAGCTAAGATGGAATCTAAATTGTTCCTACTATGAGGGAACTCATGCGTGAGACAATAATAAATGAGTGATCATATAACAATCATTGTGTATCCACTGTGCACATTTAGGGAGTGAGTAAAAACACAAAGCAATGAATCCATGGGGTTCTCAATTCAGAGTTTGTAAAGCTTTTTTATGAGGAAATCTCTCCTTCATTGTGCTATCATTCCATTTCAAGCTCTTGTTAAAAGAGCCTATACACTCACTCTATGATGGCTATTAAGATATGATACCATTCGTTAGTGTCAATATTGACAAAGGGCTTGATAAACAGGGATATTAGATGAAGGATTTTTTGCATAATGGATACACCGGCCAAGAAAAGGATGTTCCCGTGATGGATGTTGTTCAAAGTGTTTGGACGCAAATTTATCAATGCTATGGTAAATAGGAGACTGCAAAAGATAGGAGCATATTAGCTTCTTCTTTCCAAAAGTAAATGATAAGAAGAAATAATACCATACTTGGCAGAAAGAACATAGAAGAAACCCTAAACTCATCAGAGAGAAAAATACTGTAGGAGTAGATTCGTTAGATCTCTCTGATTAAGAGTGTTACGCCGATGAGAAGTTTTTGGGGAGACACACTACCCTTGGGAGAGAAAAGTAAAGTCTTTTCGATAATGCATGTCAAGACAAAAATTTGAAGGTGGAAATAGATATTAAATTGAATGATATCAAAGAGATTCAAACATGAAGTTACGAGAGTAATAAAGTGTGAAAATAATATTACTTTGAGAAAGTAGAATCTTCACATTTTTTAGTGAGGGGAATAAGGTGAATAATTATTTTACCCACAAAAGTACAAAGGGTAAAAAATTATAAAATATTTGCACTGGAAGGTATAATATCTTTTACCAAAGATGAAAAGGGTAGATGAAAGTATTTTTGGAAAATAAAATACTTTTTAACGAAGTAGGTAATTATTTTACCTAAGCAATAGTGCATGTAATTAAAAGTAAAATTTTCATCGAGGAAATTAAAAGGGACCATAAAGATTACAAGAGTGGGTAATTATTTTATTAAATTGGGTGAAATGTTTCAACCAACCAAGATATAAACGAGAGATTTTCTAGCAAAGGGGTTAAGATTAATGAAGATTATTAAGATTTCAAAAGTATTGTGAAATAATGATTATTATTCACGAAGACACAAAGATGAAGATTAAAATATTTGATTTGCCGAAGGAAATTAATTAAATATTTTTTTCAAAAAAGAAGAATACTATTTAAAGAGATGCAACAAACAGATATGAAGGGTCATAGCCCTAAAAATACAATGTATATATGTAAGATGAAATAAAATCATTAAAAATCTAAGTAGTAGGTTAGGAACTCATCAGGTAGCTGGATAGGTTGAACAGTTGCCAAAATAGAATATTATGTTATGTATTGCAAAAATCTTTTGAAGTAATATAATGGACAAGAAGATTTAATTTGGTGATCAAATTTTTGGTGTCAATTGTTTGTTGAAAATATACGATTATTTGGTTGTCTCCAACTTAATATTTCCTTATTATTTAAATTGGTGTATCAAGGATATATTCAATTTATCAAGGCACATTTTTTGTTCTTGTGTGGTGGGATTAATTGGTTTCTTTAAAAGAATTAAAATCCTTCTAGTCAATCACAGTAATCTGGAAGTATTGTTTGGATCGATAACAAGAGCCCTATAATCTATAAAATTATCACACTGTATCCAGTTTGGTTCTATTTTGTTATTCAAATTAGAAGTATTTGATTTGTCAGGGCACATTTGTTGCTTTTGTGTGATTCAGTTAACTGGTTCCTTGATGGAAGGGTTAAAATCTCCTATTAATTAATCATAGTAACCTGGTAAGAAACATTTGGATTGATAAGAAGAGTCTAATAGTTACATCCTTGCACATTTATACAAAGTATAAGCAGTCACAAGTGACAAGCAATTCAAATTGTAGCCAGTAAGTAAGTCACATATCATTCACGGGTATGTGCAGGGTCATCAAGGAAAAAACAGGCTCTTAAGTGGCAATAAAATTTAGAAAAAATAGAGTTAGGCAACTTTATGTAAAAATTTGAATAAGCTATCTAAATTATTTCAAAAATATGTACTTGAATAGAATTTGTAGCAAAATGAATGTAGTTTTTGAACTAGTAGGTTTATTTAAAAAGAAAAATCTATTTGGTGAAAATTTGAAATTTCAATGCAGTAGCACTTAAATTTCAGGGAAAAAATAAGAAGTAGGTGTTTGTCTGACCACCCTAACCACAATAAAATGATAATATTTTTTTATAATATTTTAGATATCAGTAGAAGACTCATGTCCCAATGTGATGCATATTTTTTTAAATTTTTTTACAAGTAAATAATTAATTATGATTTTTTTATTACAAATTTTTAAAAATATAAACAACTCGTATGTCTGACCACCTTAACTTGGTCAAAACTTCATGATTTTTTTTTTAACCCTCTGATTATGTATAGAATGTGCTGACATGTTCAATTCAAAAATGCCATACCATTTTGAAGCTATGTTTTTTCAATTAGGCTATCAACGGGACTTTAGTTGTAATTCAAATAGAAAATGGATAATAATTATTTATTATTCAAAGTAAAGCATAATTTATATTGGTGGAAAGCTAAGAATATCCTTTAAAAAACCTTTTTGTTTCATCAATTTTGGGTAAAAAAAGTCGTCAGCCACATACCCTACACATACCCATTATATTGCCACTTTTTGGCCCATCATGATCCTACACATACCCTCACCTCTTGACTCCATTAGCCCAACAGAAGTAGGAACTGGTCATACCAATTCCATTTTAGAATTTCGTAAAATCTTATCCATTCACATTTCAAATTTCAATAAGAGTAGTTAGTAAGCCTTCATCTATCCCACTTTATGCCATTGTGAATAGATCCTTAAATCCAATCAAATCACACAATTCTTTTTCTGCTTCAGCTATCAAGATCTACCTGCCTAGGTTTAACAAAGCTTGAAGTGCAGGGAGTCATCAACCATATAGGCTAACTAGATCCTTAAATCCAATCAAATCACACAATTCTTTTTCTGCTTCAGCTATCAAGATCTACCTGCCTAGGTTTAACAAAGCTTGAAGTGCAAGGAGTCATCAACCATATAGGTTAACTCCATTCATCAGTTCAAAAATGTTGCAAGTCCAATCATAGAGTCTGACATCCTCTTAGAATTTGTAATCTACATTAGTGAGATCCAACAGATTGGTGACTCTGTTGGGGACAAACTCAATAAGAATTCAATTCCAGCCTATCCATTCATAGAGTCAATAAAATTTTGAAATTGGTCTTCAACCAGAGGTTCATAATTATGTTAGTTGCACTCCCCATCCAAGTCACACATCCAATAGATTGGCAACTCAACTGGGGAAAAACTTTAGAAAATTTGGTTTAAGCCTATCCATTTAAGGAGTCAATATAAATTTTACATTTGGGTAATTACTTCCATATTGTTGAGTGAGGAGATTTTGCTGGGGTAAAACAAGAACAATTTCAAAATTAGTTTCATTTTCCTACTTTTGGGAAAAGTAGGTGGTGACTCTGTTAAAAACTTAATGAAGAATGCACATACATTTTTGAACTACAACATTTCCAACCAAAAATAGAAGTCACAGGCTAAAGTATGTATAGAAATTATTCTTTTCCCCATACACATTATGGTACAATTGAGAATTTTTGTAATGGAGGTAATGCACATTATTCATAGTAGGAAATTTATGCACCATAGTCATCAAACCAAATGAATGCTTATCCTCTATCTATTGAACAAAGATGAATGATTTACCAAAACCCATATGGCCCTCCAAATTTTGTCTCAGCCATTGATATACCATTTAACTACAATAATATCTAAGGCTACCCAAATCCTTATCCCTGTGAACTATTAGAATTGCAAGAGAATATCCCTAAGTTTCATGGAGAATGGAGTGAATCAGCTCGTAAGCATGTACAAAAATTCTGGGATTTCATTGTGGACTTTCAAATTTATCCAGAAGATGTCATTATGAGATGTTTTTCAAGATATTTGAGGGATGGTGCAAGAGAATGGTTTATAAGCTTGCCCATGTAAAGTATATCTTCATGGGAAGATCTCATAAGAATATTCTTGAGCTAGTATGAGGACAAAGATGATGAGCATTTACATATTCAAGAAGGAAGTCAAGATCTTTTAGAGACATTTTTTGGTATAAGGAGAAATAAAGGAGAATCTGCGCGTTCCCTATTCAATAGACTGTTTATCATCTATTGGAAGATACATGTTGATCTTCAACTTGATGAACCCATGTTTGTTGAATAGTTCATGAGAATATATGATCAAAATTCAGTTAATTGGCCTAAGTCATCAAAGCCAACTACTATTGCGCAGCTATGGTTATGGATAAGCAGGCATGAGCATGCTAGCAATGTCAAATCTGACAACACATAATGATTTTAATGAAGATGAAATTGTTGAGAACCAATTTTTCATATTGGAGGATGATTGCAGCATTAAAGATATTACCAGAAACACATTGCCAGAGGAATATATCTGTCATTATTAAAATGATATGGAGGAGCAGGCATGTATGCATCGCCATAGCACTGACAATACTAAATTAGAAGCTGAAACAAAAGAGCACAGTGTGCCCTACAACAATGAAGAAAGCAATGATGGTGATCATCTCATGGAGGGTGGGTATGCAAGTGAAAATAATTGCTATGAAAACCTGCATGATGAGGATGAAGACGTAGAAGATCTCTCTTGCATATCAGATTATGATTGTGAGAACAGTGCATGCTATGAAGAATCAATTGAGAATCCATATTTTGATGACAAGCCTATGGATTTTAATTTACAACAAAGGGATGCTTGCAACTTTTATGGAGATTCAAAGGAAGAAGCAAGGGAATATGTAAAAGGAGTAAGTCCCCATGGAAGTGGACAAATAGAAAGTTCATTGACATGAGAGTACTATGATGACATAGTTGATGGAGAAAAAGTTTGCACACCTAAAAATAACTTTCAGAATTTTTCAAACCAATTGTATGATCAAATAATAGAAGAAAATCAGATGATGTTTTGTCAAGGTGTGCCAGAACATGAATTTTAGGTGTATTCAAATCCATTTTATGATGAGGAAGAAACATTTTTAGATAACCAGGATAATATATCAACTTGTGGAACAAATGACTGTGTCGATAGTGCATTTGATTTGTCATTCTATGATGATCTTGAGTGTTGCTATGATGATGCGAAAAGTAAAGAATACAACAATAATGGGGTGGATGAAGAAACGTGCTCACTCAACAGTGAGAAAATTTTGAATTTTTTGATTGTGGAGTATCAAAGATATACACACATGAATGATGCTAAAATTGAATGCCCAATGCACATTTCCTTTGACAGTGAAAGTACTTTGTGTGACAATAATGAAAAAAATATTGAAGTTGATAAAGATTCTATGCTTTCTTTAGTTCAAGAAGAAATGTATAAAACAGAATCAAAGATCTTTGAGAATAACATGGCCCATTTGCACATCAAGGATAAGAAGTGCTCAACATTGATTGATTCAAATATACATAATGATGGTTGTGTGGATCAATAATTTGTGTCACTTCCAATTAGCAATATGGAAGAAGTAAAAAATATTTCATATTTGGTTATTCCAAAAGATGTTGATATGGAAGAATTTTCAGACTTATAAGAATGGCATTTAGATGGTGGATTGTCAGTACAACTAGGAGATCATTTAACAATACATGTTAGTGAGAAAAATAATGAGAAATGTTGCATCAAATGTGAATACAATTTGCATGATGGAGATGGAAAATATTTATCACATGATAATGGGAAATATGAACTACATAATGGTGAAAGGAACTTTGGTCAAGCTGAACACTGTAATGATCTTCTAAAAGTCTCCAATAGCAGTGCATGTAGAGGGTAGATTGCATGAATATTTTCAAGAGGAATTTGATGGAATCAAGACAAAACAAGATGTATGATAGGGTAAAATAGGGTCCTTTCTTTTTGGTGGCCTTGTGCCATCAGCTGTGGTGTGGTTTTTTCATACCATACTAGCTCAAGAGGAAGTTTAATTTTGTTTCTTAATGAATAAAACACTTGTTCTGCTCTCCTAGAGACCTAGATTCTTGCTATGCCCACAGCGGGCATACGTCCCCAGACGAAGCCACTATTGGAGCCTAAAATTTCATGCAAATTTTAGGTTCCCATGTGAAAAATTTGATTTCAGCACTCAATAGTACAGTTGAAAAATCTGCTCAAATGACCCATTTTGACAAATCATAATTGGATGCTCATTCAGTTTCATGCAAAATCACTTTGTAGACATGTTCGTCTACCATATGTGAGTGTCTCCACCAAATTTTAGCTCCTTTTGATTTGATTTGCCAAAGTTTCAAAAGGGAAAATTAAAAAGGGTCCTGCGAAGGTTTGCTGTCTACATAGTAAAATCTGCCAAGTAGGTCAACTTTGGAGAACAATATTAAGCAACTGAAAGGGTTTCATGACAAACCAATTAGTGCTCTTGATTCTCCCCATCTCAATGTGCACCCATGTCAATTTTTAAAGCTTCGGGACATCATTTGGTATTTTTTCAAAATCAAATCCAAATGGATTTTACCCAATTTGAAGATTGCATTTCCAAAAACCTTTCATAGAGGTCAACTTTGATGTTTGATATATTGTTACTAATGATGCTTGGTGAAAAACCCTCTTGCACACATGTTCACCATGCCTAAATGAACTAATATCCAAAGTTACAACTTCATAGGATCTGATTTGATATTTTTTCAAGGAGGAAAGTTGGAGGGTTTCAGTTGAGTTTGACAAAGTGTAGTTTGCAGAAAATTCCAGATAGACAACTTTGAACGTTGACAATTTTCAAACTTGATAACTTCATACCAATCTATCTTGCAACCACACTCCCCTACCATCAATTAACATTCTGGTGCAATTTCATGGGTTTTGGAGATCATTTGATTAGTTTTCCAAAATAGTTTTAAAGGCTACTTGACTCATTTTATCACTGAGAAAAGGGTTAGAAAACAAATTCTGCTGCCTATCCATTTCATTTAAAATGCATTTTGGATCTTTGGTGGAATAATTACAAAAGATAAAGTGTCATGAAGTTTATTTATTAGGGTTTATGCTCCCAATGTTCTTATTCACCATTTTTGACTAAAGGATCTTGTGAGAGAGCAAAATAGACCAAGCTTTTGAACTGTTGACAAGAATAAGGTTACATGGGTGCAATCCTACACATATAATATTGTTATTTATGCTCTTTGCAAGAGGATAATGTGGAACATGCAAAAGAATTGTTAGGTGAAGTGTCGAGGAAATAAAAGGAAAGACAAAAGCCTTACTCCAAATACCATCACCTAAACAACTAATAATAATTCAAGGTACCTGAAAAATGGTGAACTAGGAAAATCCATTCAAATTATGGAATAAATATGGCAACAAGGAAATAATGTTATAATGGCTAATGGCAACCCCATGAAGGAGTAAATGAAAATAAAATTTAAAGTGCCTTCTTAACGCTGTCACTCACAAAGGGTTTTTCCAAAGTAGTACAAAGGAGAAGAAAAAAATGGCCAAAACATTGAAGTGATTATTGTGGTGAAGACCTACTTAAAGGAATGAAATACCAGTCACCCCTAAAGCAATCACAAATGACAACACCAGATGAGAGAATGGGTATGTCTAATGATAAACACCCTAAATCATCAACAAATGTGACATTAAAGGGGGTTTCCGAATACATTTAGACAGACAGTAAGTGCCAAAGAAGATATTGTCTCTGAAGATGCTAATACTCCTCATCAATCTAAAATATGCCAAAGGTAAAAAAATATTGTAGAGAATTCCAAAATGACTAGTTGCATGTCGATCTCTCAAGAAACAATTTATGATGACTACCCACGACAGTTCAAGGTACATTTTGGACAGAGCAATTCAAATATGTGTTAAATAGATTGAATGTATAGAGAAGGGAGTACAATAACTACAAATGAAGTAAAGACATATCTGAACATGAAGATGCTGGTAAAAGCAAGGCATGATTCAAAGAATAGAATGGGACAGATAATGAAGGCATTAGGAAATGGCATTTGAGTTGAACTCATAAATAAAAGCCTCAGCATCGGTTCTGCAGTTTTCTTTGTGCACTTTAACGAGATGGAATTCCATCGACTAAAAGAAGTCTAATACCAGGTTCAAGCTCCCCGATTATGAGATGCATATTTATGTTATGCAGCCATGGTTCTGGTTCAGAATGCAATCCATCTAAACTCAGAGTTGTTTTGGGATGCGCTTAAGTTTGGCATGATAGGGAGTATATGGCTTGGCCGTTAATATGGAGAGGATCATGAAGATCCAAACTCTAAGGGACTGTAGCGTGCAAAATTGCATGTCTAACAAAGAAGACCATGAAAATCCCAAAAATTCTCTCATAAATGAGCTAACATGGAAACTAAATTGTTCCTACTATGAGGGAACTCATGCGCGAGACAATGATAAATTAGTGATCATATAACAATCGTTGTGTATCCACTATGCACTTTTAGGGAGTGAGTAAAAACTCAAAGCAATGAATCCACGGGGTTCTCAATTCAGAGTTGGTAAAGCCGTTTTATGAGGAAATCTCTCCTTCATTGTGCTATCATTACATTTCAAGCTCTTGTTAAAGAGCCTATACACTCACTCTATGATGGCTGTTAAGATATGATACCATTCACTAGTGTCAATATTGGAAAAGGGCTTCATAAACAGGAATATTAGATGAAGGGTTTTTTCATAATGGATACACCGGCCAAGAAAAGGATGTTCCCATGTTTTATGTTGTTCAGAGTGTTTGGACACGAATCCGTCAATGCTATGGTAAATAGGTGACTACAAAAGACACGAGCATATTAGCTTCTTCTTCCCAAAAGGACATGGTAAGAAGAAATACTACCATACTTCACAAAAGGAACAGAGGAGAAACCCTAAACTCATTGGAGAGAAAAATATTGTTGGAGTAGATTCCTTAGATCTCTCCGATTAAGAGGGTTATGTCGATGAGAAGTTTTCGGGGAGACACACTACCCTCAAGAGAGAAAAGTAAAGTCTTTTCGATTATGCATGTAAGGCTGAAAATTTGAAGGTGGAAATAGATATTAAATTGAATGATATCAAAGAGATTCAAACAATGAAGTTGCGGGAGTAATAAAATGAAGACTTATTGAATAAAGTGTGAAAATAATATTACTTTGAGAAAGTACAATCTTCACATTTTTTAGCGAGGGGAATAAGGTGAATATATCTTTTACCAAAGGTGAAAAAGGCAGATGAAAGTATTTTTGGAAAATAAAATACTTTTTAATGAAGTAGGTAATTATTTTACCTAAAGAATAGTGCATGCAATTAAAAGTAAAATTTTCACCGAGGAAATTAAAAGGGACCACAAAGATTACAAGAGCAGGTAATTATTTTATTAAATTGGGTGAAATGTTTCAACCAAGCAAGATATAAATGGGAGATTTTCCAGCAAAGGGGTTAAGATTAATGAAGATTATTAAGATTTCAAAAGTATTGCAAAATAATGATTATTATTCATGAAGACACAAAGATGAAGATTAAAATATTTTATTTTCCAAAGAAAATTAATTAAATATTTTGTCAAAAAAGAAGAATATTGAAGAGATGCAACGAACAGATATGAAGGGTCATAGCCCTAAAAATACAATGTATATATGTAAGATGAAATAAAATCATCAAAAATATAAGTAGTAGGTTAGGAACTCATCAAGTAGCTGGATAGGTTGAACAGTTACCAAAACAGAACATTGTGTTATGTATTGCAAAAAACTTTTGAAGCAATATAATGGACAAGAAGATTTAACTTGGTGATCTCAAATTTTTGGTGTCAATTGTTTGTTGAAAATATACTCGATTATTTGGTTCTCTCCAACTTAATATTTCCTTATTATTTAAATTGGTGTATCAAGGATATATTCAATTTATCAAGGCACATTTGTTGTTCTTGTGTGGTGGGATTAATTGGTTTCTTTAAGAGAATTAAAATCCTTCTAGTCAATCACAGTAATTTGGAAGTATTATTTGGATCGATAAGAAGAGCCCTATAATCGATAAAATTATCACACTATCTCCAATTTGGTTCTATCTTGTTATTCAAATTAGAAGTATTTGATTTGTCAGGGAATATTTGCTGCTTTTGTGTGATTCACTTAACTAGTTCCTTCAAGGAACCTGGATTAAAATTTACTATTAATTAATCACAGTAACCTGGTAAGAATCATTTGGATTGATAAGAAGAATCTGATAGTTACATCCTTGCACGCTTATACAAAGTATTGCAGTCACAAGTGCCAAGTAATTCGAATTGTAGCTAGTAAGTAAGTCACATATCATTCACATCTTGACTCCATTAGCCCAATAGAAGTAGGAACTGGTCATACCAATTCCATTTTAGAATTTCATAAAATCTTATCCATACAATCACATTTCAAATTTCAATAGGAGTAGTTAGTAAGCCTTCATCTATCCCACTTTATGCCATTGTGGATAGATCCTTAAATCCAATCAAATCACACAATTCTTTATATGCTTCAGCTAACAAGGTCTACCTACCTAGGTTGAGCAGAGCCTGAAGTGCAGGGAGTCATCAACCATATAGGTTAACTCCATTAATTGGTTCAAAAACATTGCAAGTCCAATCATAGAGTCTGACATCCTCTTAGGATTTGTAACCTGTATTTTTGAGATCCAACACATCTCAAGCATAAGTCTTATTTTCACCTATCGTGAGCTTGATCAGAGCACTTTATTCCCCAATTGATCTCTTAAGGGGGAAACCAACCATCTTTTGATCATATTGATATGAAATCATCTAATGGACTTTGTTCCTAGCCTTGCTAGCAAATCTTGATCAAATTATCAAATCAATTATAATTGGGATATATCTTTCCCTACCAATCCTCGTGTTATTCAACACAATCCTTGCATTGTTGTGAATCCTCAACAATGTTACCAATTAATCAACTTTAGCTTGGCTATCAACATCTCAAAGAGATCATCGATATTCGTTTCTACATCATCAACAACATCAAAATCAACATCAAATTCAACATTAGTCTTTGAACCAATGCAATGAGTACATTGCTTCAAAGAGGGGCAAAATGTACACACTGAAAAATATCTTGAATGATATCATGCACTCAAATTAGGTATACTAACATCATTTCCTCTTGAAACCCATCCTCTTTTTGCTTAATTAATTAAATTAGCCTATCCATTTTAATTGCATTATTTGCATCTATTAACCTAATTCATTTAATCAGATTAATTCCCTCCTTTCATGCTAACATTTCATCTCATTAAATTAAATAAATCAAACTATTTAATTTAATTCCCTAATTATTCTTATTTAATTAAATAACCCTAAGATGTTTAATTAAATGCCATTTCACCTTTCCCCATTCATTAAATCATTTAATTTAATGAACATCACTTTACTCTTCTAAATTTCCCTAATTGCATGATTAAGCCTTTGTTTAATTAGCAATTATCTAATTAATCTAATTCCCCCCACTTGCAAAGGAATATTCCTCCTTTGCACATTCCTCCAAAAGGGGAATATTCTTGTGGAATATTCCCTCCCCTTTTGCACAATTAAAGTTTATTTTAATTTACAAAATATCCTTTTCCCTCACCCATGGAATATTTCTCTCTCCTCTAGTCATTTGAAAAAGGGAATATTCTCACTTAGCTTCATATGCAAGTTAACTTGTGACTTCTTGTGCAAGTTAACTTTTGACCGCTTATATAGGTCAAAAGTGTGCTTGTTTGGAAGGAATGAGAACCCTTGATTAAATCTCATCTTGCATTCTCAACTATTGATGAGAATCCATGATCCATGCCTCTCATTTTGTTCATCTTTGACCGTTGATTATCTTTTTTGATCTCAACCCTTCATTTCTCATTTGCTTTCCTATAAATAGGTCACTATTTGGAGACAAATGAATTCATCATCCATCTTTTTAGAGAAAACTTATGTTGTTGAAATCACTCACACTCACACTAATGTTTAGCACACATTTATCATATTTTAGTTCATTTTAGTTGCATTAAATAGCTTTAGCTTCCAATAATGGGTTCCATGATCACATAACGCATCCATTTAGCTTGTTTAATTAATTAGGGTTTGAATCTTTTTTAGTTTAAATCTCATTTAGATTAGCTTAGCAATTGCATATCTAAATCATTTTAGCATAAATTATGTTAGATTCTAAGCTTTTGCATGATACTCATTTTAGAATAAATCATGTTTTCAATCACATCTCACAACTGTTTCACCGGTTCTCTTCAATAGAATCGATTGAAAGAAGCTCACCAATCATGGGATTGGGAAAGGGTTGGCATTACACATCAATGCAACACTACTCCCAAAACGGGATAAGTTTTGAAAGGGTTAGAGTAGACATTTTAAATGTTTTTCGTAACTCAAAACACTTTGCTTTGATGAATTTTTAGCTTAATTTCAATTCGATTGATCTTGTTTAGATTGAGTATTAGTGGCTTTGTTATGATTCATTCTTCATATCCTCTATCTATTGAGAAAAGATCAGTGATTTACCAAAACCCATATGGCCCTCCAAATTTTGTCTTAGCCATTGATAAACCATTTAACTGCACTAATATCCAAGGCTACCCAAATCCTTATCCCTGTGAACTGTCAAAACTGCTAAAGCATATCCCTAAGTTTCATGGAGAATGGAGTGAATCACCTCATAAGCATGTACAACAATTCTGGGATTTAATATAATATGAATTGAATAATAGAAGAGATGATTATTTAGGAAGAAATTTTCCCATTTATTTATAAGCTTAACCATGTATGGACATAGCCCTTCATCCTAATAAATAATATTTAAGGTATTAACTAAAACTAATGTTAATGTTAAACATGCCACAAGTGCTTAACTCATTATGCTTAAGAATATATTATATTATTAGGATATATGATATTATGATAATAACATTAGATAGAATATTAGGAACTTCACAATTAGTCACTAAATTAAAAATTAAATTGATGCAAAGAAAAATATTGACATCAATTCTCAAATTAGATTTTTAGTATGAAATAAATTCACCTATTAGATTATTCCTTTTTGTAGTTGTTTTTCTAGGAATTATATAGAATTCTCAAAGTGGCCATTTCTTAAAGTATACCTTGTATAGACCTAACAAGATGATGCATTTTGAGAAATATACTATTCAATGGTAAAATTATTATGGGTATTTAAAATTATTGTATTCATAGAAAACATAGATAAATTTATAATACCTCCTAATGAACACTCATTATATAGGTTAACATATTAGAATCACTATCTAAGAAGAGTTTATGGAAAGGGATAATGCATTTAATGAAGGAACATGAATGAGTAATGAATAAATTATAATAAGTATAAGATATTGTTGGCAATACAAGGGTAGACAACTGAGAGGGGGGTTGAATCAGTTGTCACATAAATCCAAAACTTATTAACCTTATTCTCAGATCTGATTATTAACCATGAAAACATAAATCATCTGCACATTAGAAACACACATAACACTAATATTTTTTACATGGAAACCTTGTTAGGGGAAAAACCACAGTGGAGGTCAGTCCACAAGATTATACCCTGTTAAAAGTATAATGAAAATGAAATATGGGGAATGCACATGCATTCAAGCCCACTGCTCAATTACAAAGGAAGACACACTGTCCTACAAAGAGATTCGAATTATAGATATCCGGATTTTGAACTGAGAAAATATCATTTGCTAATGCCTGATTACAGTTCTAGTTAAGCACATGAACACTTCTCCACTCTTCTTCACACTCTACTCTTCCTTTGAATGATTTAGAACATTATTCACGCACACACACATTCAAAATTCTTCAAATGAAATGAACAATCGCTTTTATATATCCACAACAAGAAATTTCATTGCTACAAGTTGGTCACAAAGAAATAATAAAATGAATATAAACTGTCAGCCCAAAACATTAAAGATTATCAATGCAAATCAACCAAGGTTGGCCATAGCTTAGTGAGGACCCAAAAAAACATCTTCAACACAAAAACACTTCAATTAATTTCTCCTCAAAGTTCCACAACATGCTACAAACACTATGTCGGCCAAGAACAAGAAAAAACATGACCATGCAAGAGAAAATCACCAACCACGAGCACAAAGATCAATGCAGATGTGAAAAAAAGATAGAGCATGATATAGAGACATCCAAAAGCATCATAAATCACAAGAGAAGCATCTCCAACAACTGAATTAACAGAAATAGCATCATCTTCAATCAGGAACACCAACTGAAGAAACAAAAAAACTGTCAGAATGAAAATCTTCATGCAAATCTCTGAAACTCGATGTGGATAAACTAGATACACTTAGCAACAAACCCTTTAGTCCAAAATCTTTGATCAACAATATACAAAAATAATTGACATATTGAGCTTCACTTCACCACTGACAACCTGTAACTCATTTATTACAATTTTCTCAATATCCTCGACATATACAACTTCAAATGAATTTATGCTAATAGTGTTGACATCAATGACAACCACATATTGGCAACACAACCACAACATAAAAAAATGTCCCCCTTTGGCATTGATGGAAACACATGATGTGAAAAACACCATCAACGCAACTAACTCTTGCTTAGGTTCTGACTCATCTTCTCAACACTTTCACATAATCTTTCTCCCCATAAGGATCTTCTCCCCAAATAATCATAATTTTTTTCACATGAATCTTCTCCCCCTTTGACATCAATGACAAAGATCTCTAAGCTCTGAACCACATATCTGAATTTTCGAACCATCTGACTACTCCCCCTAAGTAGGAGCCACCACAAAATCAATCCGAAACAAGATATGATTATGAAATGCACAGACTAATGCAATGAAATGCACCCTTAGTTCTGATTAGGAGGGGTAATCACCCCTAACTTCCCTCTGAGATACTCAAAAGTATCCTTAGGCAACGACTTGGTAAAGATGTCTGCAATTTTCTCCTTAGTAGGCACATATCCAGTCCGACTTCCTTTTCACTTACCTTCTCCCTCAAAAAGTGAAACTTGATAGATATATGCTTTAATTTTGAATGCAACACCAAATTCTTGGAAATGTTAATAGAACTTGAGTTATCACAGAATATAGTAATAGGCTCATCATATACAACTCTAATATCCTTCAACATCTATTTCATCCACAACACTTAAGTACAATTGTTAGCAACAACAATGTATTCGACCTTTGCAGTAGACAAGGAAATGGAATTCTACTTCTTGCTTAACCATGAAATTAGCTTCTTACCCAAGAAAAATGCTCCACCACTAGTACTTTTTCTGTCATTCACATCTCTTGCCCAGTTAGCATCAGCAAAGGCACTCAAAGAAAGATCATCATCTTTAGGATACCATAGGCCAAGATCAACAGTTCCCTTCAAGTATCTAAAAATTCTCTTCACATTAGTCACATGAGATTCCTTCAAATTAGCTTGAAATCTTGCAACAATACATACAACATTCATGATATCAGGCCTAGTTTGAGTCAAATACAACAATCCACCAATCATTGTTCTGTATCTTGTTTGATTTTCTTTTGGAGAATCATCTTCTATTGTCAACTTGCATCCAGTCACCATAGGTGTACCAACTGCCTTTGAATCTTCCATACTGAACTTCTTTAGCAATTCATTCACATACTTGGACTGAGATATAAAAATTCCTTTATCTAACTGAGTAAATTGCAATCCCAAAAAGAATTTCATCTCACCAATCATAGACATCTCAAATTCATTTTGCATCTCATTAGCAAATTTCATGCAAAAACCATCATCTCCTCCAAAAATGATATCATCAACAAAGACTTCAACAATCAAATCTTTATTATGATTGATCAATCTTGAAATACAAATTACTATCAATAGTACCTTTGTTAAATCCAAGCTTCAGTAAATACTTATCCAATCTTGCATACCATGCTCTAGGGGCTTGCTTGAGTCCATACAATGCTTTCTTCAACCAACACACCATATCTTCCTTATAAGTCAACTGGAATCCATCAGTTTTCTCAACATACACTTCTTCCAACTCACCATTTAGAAAAGCTGAATTGACATCCATCTGATGAACTTTGTAGTTCTTGTGAGCAGCATAGGCAAGAAATAATCTTACAGCTTCAATTCTAGCAACAGGGGTAAAAGTCTCTTCAAAATAAATTCCTTCCATATGTGAATATCATTTACATACTAGTCTTGCTTTGTTTCTAACCACTTCACCTTGCTCATTCAGTTTGTTTCTAAAGACCCATTTGGTTCCAATTACATTCTTGTCCTTAGGTCTGGGAACAAGAATCCATGTATCATTTTTCTCAATCTGTTTTAACTCTTCTTTCATTGCTTCAACCCAATGCTCATCTTTACATGCTTCATTCACACTAGTAGGCTTAGTCTTTGATATCAAGCAATACTCTTCTGCAATCTTTCTCCTAGTCTGGACACCTTTGTTCTTATCACCTATAATTTGATCTTCTGAATGATTCAATCTTACATACCTTGAAGTCTTCTTGGGATGTTCTTCAAATTCAAGTTCTTCTGATCTTTCTTCTACTCTTTCACTAGTTTCTCCTTCTTCATTTTCTTGATTTATGGGATTGATTTGCACTTGATTTGTAGTCTAAACTTGCTTTCCTTTGTTTGTACTATCATCATGATCATCATTATCATATCCAAAATTTCTAGATAGTGTACCTAAGTCTTCATCAACCTTAACATTTGCACTTTCAACCATTTTATTCAATCATTTATTGTAACACCGGTAGGCCTTGCTTTTAGTAGAATAACCTAGAAAGATACCTTCATCACTCCTAGCATCAAACTTTCCTATGTCTTCATCTCTCTTAATATAACATATACTTCCAAATATCTTGAACTTGTATTTAACAGTAGGCTTTTGATCAGTGCATAGCTGAAAAGGGGACTTACCAACTGGTATCACCTTTGATTTGTACCCGATTGAGTGTGTACATAGTAGTACTCACAACTTCTCTCCAATAGATATGAGGAACATTTCCTTCTAGCATCATAGTTCTAGTAGCATCTTCAATTGTTTTGTTCTTCCTTTCCACAACTCCATTTTGCTGAGGGGTTCGTGGTGCAAATAATTGTCTCTTTATTCCATGTTCTTCACAAAAAGAACTATATTCACTAGAAGTGAATTCACCACCTCTATCCGATCTCAGACATTTAATCTTCAAACCTGTCTCTATCTCAACCATAGCTTTAAAGATTTTGAACTTTTCAATTGCTTCAAATTTCTCCCTTAAGAAAGTAACACATACCATTCTAGAATAATCATCAATGAGTAACATGAAATTCCTGTAACCTTGTAAACTTCTGACCTTAGAGGGACCACACAGATCAATATGCACAAGTTCTAACAATTCATTTGAACAATGCTTTTTACTCCAAAATGAAATCCTGGTTTGCTTTCCCAATTGACATTCCTTGCATATTGCATTAGTAGGTTTCACCTACTTAGGTAGATCTCTCACAGCCTTAGTGGAACTTATCTTGACAATATTATCAAAGTTAACATGACACAACCTCCTATGCCATAACCAACTTTCATCAACTTGAGCAATCAAACAAATTTTACTAGCAGCACTCAAGTGAAAGATATTACCTTTTGTTTTTGTACTTGATGCAATTTCATTTCTAGAACTCAATATTCTACATTTTCCATCCTTGAACTGAAGATTGTATCCCTTATCAACCATTTGAACAACACTCAAAAGATTATGGTTCAAGCCTTCCACATACAGAATTCCATCAGTATTATGCTTACCATAAAGAGAAATGCAACCTCTTCCATGACTCACACTAGCTGTATTATCACCAAATCTCACAACAGGGTATGTGCAGGATCATCATGGAAAAAATAGGCCCTTAAGTGGTAAAAAATTTAGAAAAATCAGAGTTAGGAAACTTCACGTAAAAATTTGAATAAGTTATCTATATTATTTCAAAAATATGTAGAAAATTGAATTTAGTTTCTAAATTACTAGGTATGTTTAAAAAAAATAAAAATCTATTTGGTGAAAATTTGAAATTTCAATCTTGATGGTACTTATAGAATTTTTTTAGGGAGGAAAAAAAATAAGAAGTAGATTATGCAATGCGACCACTTAACCACAATAAAATGATATTTTTTTTTATAAGATTTTAGATATAGTAGGACTCATGCCCCAATGTGATGCATATTTTTTTTGTAAATTTTTTCCAAAATAATTAATTATGAATTTTTTATTACAAATTTTTTAAAAAAAAATATAAAAAACTTCATTATGTCCCCACGACAACCTTAAACTTTGGTCAAAACTTCATGAAATTATTTTTTTTCTTTTTAGTCCACATATAGTATTGAAGCATAGAATGTAGCATGTTTTGGATTCAAAAAATGTGATACCATTTAGAAAGCTATAGATGTTTTCAATCAGCCTATCAATCAGGAATTTAGTCGTAACTTGAGTAGAAAATGAATAATAATTACTTATTAAATTCAAAGTAAATCATAATTTATATTGGTGGAAAGCTAAGAATCTCCTTTAAAAACCCTTTTTCGTTTCATCAATTTTGGGTAAAAAAATAGTCGTCAGCCACATACCCATCATATTGCCACTTTTTGGCCCATCATGACCATGCACATACCCAACACCATCATACTTTTCCAAGCTTACAAACTTAATTTTGTCTCCCGTCATATGATGTGAACATCCACTGCCAATTACCCATTCATATTTCTCTTCAACTCGAGTAGCTAGGGATTTATCCACAGTTGTACAACTAGTGGATTCAATAGATACAAGATTATTTTCTTTGATAGCAATAAATACCCATTCATCATCACTTCTATTTTCTTTATCAGATTCATCATCTGTCATGCCTTCATCAGCAACATAGTAACACTTCTTCTAAAATCTAGGATTGTTATGTCTTGGTTTAGCAACTCTTTCTAGACACCTTGATGCAAAATGACCTATCTTATTGCAAGAAAAACATTTAAGAGGCAATTTTCCTTCATACTTAGGTACTTTTCCTCTCGGTACTCTTTTGACAATAAGTGCTTCCAGCTCTTCTAGCTCTCTTTCTTCTTCTTCAATATGTATGATTTCATCCTCATACTTGAATGTCTTCCTAGATGAACTTTTACCTAGATCATATCTACGTATTACATCTCTTAGAACTAAAATTGTATGAAATGTACAGATTTAACCTTAGGAAGGGCATCACTTGAATTCTGCCAACTCCAAAAAAAAGCGGTTGGCTTACCAATCATTATCTTTTGGACCCCATGCTTGTTCTGATTATGGAACTTCAATAGCAGCTTTGCCTTTGTAAGAATCGTGAAGAGGATCTAAGCACTTTAGCAACAATCTCAGATTCATCTATCTTTCCACCACCACATCTAATACCACACACAAGTTCATTCACTCTTTGCATGAAAGTATTAATGTTCTCATCATCACCCATTCTCAACCTTTCATATTTCCCTTTCAAACTTTGCAACTTAGCAATTTTCACATTAGCATCACCTTCATACAAGGTTTCCAACTTTTTCTAGATATCATGAGCAATCTTTAGATCCATAACATTTTTCATCTCAGAATTAGTCAAAGCACTCAACAAAGCTTCCTTAGCCCAGATATTATACTCAACATCTCTGATCTCAATAGAAGTAGTAGGACCATTTTGGGGAATAATATACATATTACTTGTAATGCTCCAGTAGGGTTCACCAATGCATCTCAGATGACATTTTGTTCAAGTCTTCCATAAAGAATAATTTGTTCCATCAAATCTTGGACTATCCTTCTTGTAACTTGCCATCTGGATCACGCTTAGTTGTTGACTTCTTCAAGGGAACTGCTTTGATAATTATTGTAGCGAAATACAAAGAGCTGACAATTGAGGGAATTAATCGGTTATCATAGAATCAAAACTTAATGGCATATTCTTAGATCACAGTTATTAACCATGAAACGTACTAAATCCTTCAACACATCGAGAAACACACATAACACTGAAGATTTTTTATATGGAAACCGGATTGGTAAACCATGGTGGAGGTAAGTCCAGAAGATTATATCCTGTTAAAAGTATAATGAAAATGAAATATGGGGAATGCACATGCATTCAGGAACGCTTCCTAGAGCTCACTGCTCAATTACAAAGGAATACACACTGTCTTATAAAGAGATTCAGATTACAACCATCGGGTTTGGAAAATGGCGTTTTAATCGCGATTATGGTTAATTAAGCACATGAACTCTTCTCATCTTTTCCTCTTCTTCTTTCGCTTTCCTTCAATTAAGTTTAGAACATTATTCCGTTGCACACACACATTTGGCATATTTCAAATGAAATGAACAATCACTTTTATATATCTACAACTAGAAATTTCATTGCTATAAGTCGGCCACAAAGAAATAATAAAATGAATATAAACTGTCGGCCCAAAACATTAAATATTATCAATGCGAATCAACCAAGGTCAACCATAGCTTAATGAGGACCCAAAAAATCTTCAACACGAAAACGCTTCAATTAATTTCTCCTCGAAGATCCACAACATGCTACAAACACTATGTTGGCCAAGAATAAGAAAAAATATGACCGCACAAGAGAAAATTGCCAACCACGAGCACAATGATCAATGCGGACATGCAAAAAAGATAGAGCATGATCTAGAGACATCCACAAGCATCACGAATCAAAAGAGAAGCATCCACAACAGCTGAACTAATTGAAATAATATCATCTTCAATCTAGAACACCAATTGAAGAAATAGAAAAACTGTTAGAATGAAAATCTTCATAACTCGATCAAATCTTCATGCGGATCTTTGAAACTCGACGTGGATAAACTAGATAATCTCAACAACAAACCCTTTAGTCCACAACCTTTGATCAACAAGGTACAAAAATAACCGACATACTGAACTTCACTTCACCACTGACAACCTGCAACTCATTTATTACAATTTTCTCAATATCCTC
>VDFB02048143.1:0-49300 GCA_007258455.2 Sequoia sempervirens
ATCCACTTTTGGGATCAAATTTTGTAAAATATCTTTCTCCACTCAATCAGTCCATAATTTCATTCATCCTTGGAAATGGGAATCGATACTTGACAATACTCCTATTAATTTCTCTTGAATCTATACACATCCTCCATTCTCCATCCTTCTTTGGTACAAGCATATTACATACCGCATATGAGCTCAAACTTTCTCTAATCAATCCTTTCTTCAATAGCTCTTGTATTTGTTGATTCAACTTTGCATTTTCTTTCTATGGCATCCTATGTGCTACTTTGTTTGGAAAACTAGCTCCTAGTATTAGATCTATCTGATGACTGATACTTCAGACCTCTGGTAAATCATCTAGTACATTGTCTAAGATGATTTCCTTATACTCTATCATTAATTCTACAACTTCTTCACTTTATCCAATGGGGTTATCCATCTCTAGACCATTTATTTTTTTTTGAATCAATGAAAAACACATGTTCTCATGCCTCAACCCATCAAGGAATTTACTCCCATCTACTAAACATAGTCCAGCATTGCCACAAAATCTAATCTTCTCCTCTTCCTCCAAAGGTATCAACTTGATTCTCCTTCCATTTGATGTCCCTGTATAAGTATTCCTTCTTCCATCATGAGTAGCTTTCTTATCATACTACCATGGTCTTCTTAATAATAAATGACATGCATCCATGGGCATAACAACACACAATACTTCATCCTTATATGACCCAATATGAAATTTCACCAAACATTGTTCATTTACCAGTACCTTATGTTCATCTTGAATCCATTTTTTCTATAAGGGTTTGGATGTTTCAACCTCTTCAAATTCAGCTTTGTTACCATCTCCTCTGAAACTAGATTATCAGTACTACCACTATCAATGATAACTTTACATACCTTTCCTCTAGACTTACATCTAGTTTTGAATATCCCTTTCCTCTATAGTGGTTCTTCAGCTACTTCTTCATGCATCAAAGCTCTTCTCATCACCAGTGACTCACCTTTGCCAAGTTTTCCACACAAGTTAGGAGATCTAATTCATTCTTCCTTAACATATGTTGTCCTTTCAGTATGCTTAGGTTTTTTTCCTATAATTCCCTAGTGACACTCAAATGCTATATTTCCTTCATCTCTGCACTTGAAACATATTCCTCTAAATGGTCTTCTCTCAAATCTTCCTTCATTTTGATATGAATTGTGACTTCCTCCTGAACCATCAATTTTAGGGGTGCTATGGACTTATCTTTCACTCTTAGGGTTTTTCACCTAAAAGGAGAGAGATAGAACCCAAAAATTGAGGTGGTTCACTCAAAAGGAATGTATGATGTAATTATGACTAAATGCAGTGATCTAAATGCAACTAATGGCAAGAAATGATTGATTATGAATGTAAAATTGATGAAATATGCAATGTTTGAAAAGACAATGTGATATGAAGAAATGAACTAGAAACATAAACAAATGAAAACATAACTAAATGAGACTGAGCATAGTGCATCTAGAGATGAAATGATAATGTTGAAAGATTCTGGAATCTAAAAAAATCAATGTTAATGACTAGTGGGATTCATTCGCCACTAATTGAAAATCAATGCTTCTTCTAGTAAACTACCATGAAACTGGTTTCTGACTGTTGGGAACAGAATTATGATGAAATTAAATTTTCCAACCTATAGGTGGAACTCATTTTCCACTGATGGTGAATCAATCCTCCTCCAAAATTCTACAAATTCAGGGGTCAAGTTTGTGGGCCCAGGTCTGCACTTTTCTGCTTGTCAGGTTGACGAAGTCAAATTGGTAGAAAATGGTCTGAATGTTGTCTCCAAGCTTGAATTAGGGTTTAGTTGACTTGAATCACTTTAATGACTCCTTGACCACTTTCCACCACATATTTCTTTGAAAAATCTACCTACAAGACCTACAAACACACATGTAAAGAGCGAAAAAATGGTTAAGGGTTAGAGTAGAGGGATTTTCCTTGGTCAAATCCCACTTTGGTAATCAAACCCTTGATAAAGAAATGAAATGGAAAAAATAAAGGAATGATGAATAAACAACATGCATGTGTCCTAAACTCACAAAAACCTTGTTGTTGAAGTCTAAAGATATATCAATGACTGCTCCAAGATACTTGATATTTTCTTTTCAAATGATGTAATGATGCTATGAATGCAAGAGTACTAATTGATGTTGAATGAGTGAATGAGATTAATGGGTGTTAAAATCAATAGAAAAACACTTATTTACACACACTTATGCCCTAAAAACCTAATAATACAACATCACAAGCTGACATAAGGTCTTAATGGATAAAAACCCAAAATAAATTTTGAATCAAGAGGGACTCATTCACCACCCATGGGAAATGGGTCCTGTTGTGTGATCTCACAACATGCCCCAAGACTGAAAAAACTTGGGGACCCAAGTGAAAATATAACTCTTATGGCAGGAGCTAACTTATTGGAAGATCATCAAAAGTGAAGGAAGATAAATCTTTGATAAAAGAGTACTTTTTCTTGTAAGTATTTCATATACCGAGTACTGGGTACCAAAAACATAGAAAAGGAAAAATGTAATTAGAAGTTTAAAGTGAAAAGCTTCGGTCCAATAAGATGGAGTTCCAATATAACCAAGGTCGAGGAAAGTAAGCGGGTAAAGCTAAATACTGGGTAACGGGTACTAGGTTGCAATGTGAAATGAAATATTAAAATTTTAAATTTATCTAATGATCCCAGTGATCCAGTATATGTACAAGGATTCATGATATGCTTTTTTTTTTTTTAAATGTATTAATTATAGATTTTTGTACTAACATTTGAATAATGGTTTTATTTACATGAGATGTTATAATATATGAAATTTAAAAAAGGGGATTTAATATATAGTATTTGTGATTGTAGGAGACATTGATTGTGATGCAAAGCTCGAGTATGGATGATCAGGAAAACTTGAATCATGGAAGGAATAATTCTTAATCCAGTTAGATCACTCTGGGATGTGATAATGCAAACAACTTTGAGTCCACTAGAATGTTGGGGATCTTGGTATTTCACATATGGTGGGAACAAAAGCTAATCTTTGGGACAACCCATTCCCAAGAGTGATAGAATCAGAGCCAAGCCAAGTGTACGGGGTGAAAATTCCACCTTATCATTTTGAATATATGGGAAGCCCCTACATATTATCATGATTCAAAGTATCATCCTGGTGAAGATTCCAGATGAAAAACTAGAACCTAAAGGGCTTCAACGAATAATTGGAGTTTACTTCCATTGACTTCAATTGCAATTCTCCTATTGGTCGTAATAGTCCACATGCATTGATGAGATTGGTCCCTGAGATTTCTTCTCAGGTATTTGCCTTATCCTATCTAAGCCCTGTGTTCTATAAAAGGCCAGAGGATGCTTCATTTTTATTTTAAGTTTGAAATTTGTGGATGTTGGAGGAGCATAATTTTTTTTTAAGTTTTGTTCTTTTTTCCTATTTCTTGAACCATTCCGGCGTAAAACTTTGTATGCATGTAGACATTAATTGATATCAGAGCTTTATGGATAGCTACCTATCTCAGTATATTTTGTAGCTAGTTTTGTAAGTTCAGTCGAATAAGACTATATGTTGCATTATTTAAGGGTTCATATAGAACCTACTCAGTGTCCATAAACAAAACCCTCTCTTTAAAATCTTGCATTGTTTTATATGTAGCTGTGAAGTAATCTAGTGAAATATAAAGTAGTTTGCTTTGTTTTGATTAATTCTTTGGGGCATCCATGGAGAATAACCAAGAGAAACTTTTATTTTTTAGAATTTTTATCCCTTTTTTTAGAATAGATGTTTAATATTTTGAAAAGATTCCAAAAAATATAAATGAATGTAAAGAATTTTGTTGAAAATATTTTATTCTCCATAAAATTGTTGAATGCTTAATGCTAAATCTACTTAAGTGATCGCAAGGAATTTGTGATGTTTCATGAAATATTGTGTCAAAATCTTTTCATTTCATGATACTTTAATTTATCAATTCAATTTGAAGTGTTATCTAAAATGTTCAAAGAATGCTCGTAGTCTCCCTTGCGATTAATAGCAAATCTCACATCATTACCCGAGAGCAACCCTAGTACAACCTTAACCTAGTTATCAAAGACTTGGGATTGAACGAAAGTTGATCTTTTTCCTGTAAATGTATAATTTACCTCTAGGTTGTCTTTGTTCCATATCTTTCAAGAAGGATAGGCTCTTCGCGATCTTGTCTGTGGAGATTCTATTCAACCTCTTTACTGCGAGTAAAACCATCGTGAATAGGTCCCACTTAATTCTTGTAAGTGGGTGTTGAAAATTAAGTTACATTTAATGTTATTTTTTAGGTTTACATTTATAAACACACTTAAATAAGGCATATAAGTGCATAAAGGGGCTAAATAAAGCATAAGAAAGGTGTAAATTGTGGTGACAAGCTTAGAAAGCGTGAAATCTTGTTACAATACTTTACAACACTTTGAAATAGGACTTCATAAGGGATAAAAAGGGAATATTTAGATGAATTATAATAATAAGAGTCTAGAAAAATGTAGAAATGTTTTACAACATTTCACAAAACCTTCACAAGACATCATAATTTGAATATTAAGGACCTAATGTGAATGCATAAACTACATTACAACATTAAATCTAAGAAAAATAAGACAAGCATCATAGGAATAAGACCTAGATAACCATGAAAATGTCAATGATCCATTTTTCTATGGTACATTTAGCCCCCACTTTAGTGAGAGGATGAACTTGCTTCAAAATCACACTAAAGTAGTCATGCATATTGAGAGGGAGGTCCAAATGAACTTATGCTAGCAAGATGGAATGACAACAATCAAGAGGAATGATCAAGCCCCTAGGATGAAGATCCCATGGAAAGCTAAGCATAAGAACAAAGGAACACACATATGAAGGAGAAAGAGAAAAAGAAAAGGAAAAGGAAAAGTCAGATCAAGCTTTGATCATTTGTATAGCTAGTTGTGGATTAGATCTAGGCTATTTGTATGTAAAAAAAATGCATACTCACTCCGGGGTTACAAAACTCATGGTTTTCCATCAAGTGAGAAGGCCCAAAAGGTGAGAAACATACACTCAGGTGGTATGTACTCACAAACACACAAGTGGCTAAGGGGAAAGTCATGTTGTGGAATGGGCTTCCCTCTCAACCATACCAAAGTTATACCTCCGAATAACTTTAATAAGGCACCACAAAGGAAAATGTCAATTTGTGCTTCATGAGACAAGAAAAGCTTCATATGCTTAGAACTCATGAACAAACAGGATGGTACCACAGGCATGCAAGCTATGCTATGCAAGCTGGCCATGTGAATGCAAAATGTAAAATGAAAAATAAATGTTCAAATGAGTCTTGTTAAGTTCATGTGAGGTCTATCACTTAGGGAATAGTATGGATAATGTCTCCAAGAGACGGCCAATCAAAGAACAAAATATTTGCAACTTAGGGGATGCAATGCATCACATCAAGCCACTAAGAGGAATGCAATATGCTAAGATAGATGACACTCATGAAGTACATCACACCCAATGTCATCCACAAAGTGACAAATGCATCGTAGAAAGTAACAAGACTGCACTAGGAACCAATAAAAATAAAAATGAATATGAATATGTCAATGTATACCCCCACTTTAAAGGAATTGCTACACAACATTCTATGAACAATTACTTTAAAGTAGAAAATGAAAAATGTAAAAATAAATAAGACATGAGAGCCAACTTGGAAAGCCCCAATGCCAAGTCATACATTTCTGAGTAAGGATGCTTCATGTGAAAGTGGAGGAACAGAAAAGGAGAGGTTTCCCCCACAAAAGGAACACACCAAACACATAAGGGATCTATGGATTTTGGGTCAGTATGTTCGTTGCTACAATGTTTTTAAGAAAGAGCTCAGGACTGTCATCATTCCCCAAATACATAGAACTGGAAGAATGACATAAAGATGAAAACAAAAGAAAAAAAGAAAATCCCATTTTGGGTCAACATGGAAGAACTGTTAATGGTCTTAATGCTGCATAAGTCCCAAAGGAGAAACCTAGAGAAATAAAATAAGAAAGGGAAAAAGAAAAGGGACAAATTAGGTCAGCATGGAAGAGACATAGGGCGTCTCAACAATTTCAAATCATCCCCAAGAAATGAAAACACAAAACAAAAAGCAAAATAAAAGGAAAAGGACGGATCAACATGGAAGGGCATGGGGTGTGCTGCATCATCCCCAAAAGGAAAACACAAAAAAAGATCGAAATAAAAAGGAAAGGACCTTTTGGGTCAACATGGAAGAGACATAGGGTGTCTCTACGCTTTGCGGCATCCCCAAAAGGAAAAAACAAAACAAAAGTTAAAGGAAAAAGAAATAGATGACATATGGAAGAATGGAGATGCAAATAGAAGAAGAGCACAAAGATAAATAAAACATCAAACACACATTATAAGGGAACATGTTATGCACATACAAACACAAAAAAAATTAAAAGGTGAGCAAATGAAATTCAACCATTAACTGAGTCATTGGCTTCTCAATCTCAAGTAGTATAAGTGGAAGGTAAATAACACAATTAAAAAACAAGGACAAATGCATTATGAGGACAAGGTTGATCAACTTCTTTCCCCCATTGAGTGCAAGACAAGAATGAGCTGAAATAGGGTATGGGAAGGATCATGCAATAGTGATAATGGAAGATTCTACAACTATGGAAAGATGAAAGGATTTTGTTTAAGGAATTATGGGATGATAGGATAACAGTTGGTATCAGTGAAGTGATACTTGTTCAGTATGTCCTTCAATGTTTGACATTCATCAGTTTGGTGTCCAAGAACATGATTGTATTTTCAATATGGTATGTTAGAATGTTTAGGATGGATGACCAACCTATTCGAAGGTGGTAAGAGTATAATACCTTTGTTTAAAAGAATTGTAGTTTTTGTTCACATTCAGGGGGTGGATGGAGAGGGAACTTTACTTTTTAAAATTTGTAAGGTCGTTTGTGTTTACTAGATTCACCTTTTTCATGGATTGAAGGAGGAAGAGGACCCATGGGTATCCAAGCATCGTTGTCATTGGAATCATGTAAGGGTTGTTCACGTGGAAGGAGAACATTCAAGTTAGGAGGGGAATCAAAGATAACTTTGCCATCATCCCGAAGTCTTCAAGATTCAAAAGGAGGCTTGTTGTCATGAGGAGGATCTTGATATCCTAATCCTTTTGTGTTTTCTTCTATTAGTTTTTGTTGTAAAAATTGGTGAATTTAATGTTCAGTTGTTGTGTCGCATCCTTGTTTTCTTAGGATAGTAAATCCTTTTCCATATGTATCTTCAAGATTGATTGGTGTCTTTGTAACTTTGTTATCATAAAATGGTTAAGGAGTCACTTGGTTAGAGGAACTGGGTCCACCTGTTGGAGGGAACTTAGGTCCTTTCACCTTTGTTTATTTTAGGATGTAAGTATCGAAATGTATCAGGAGGTGCAACATTAGGAAGGTTTGAATGTTTCATGGATGCGTAGAAGGGTGCATTGGTTTCAAGGTTGTCAAGGCATTCATTTAAGAACTTGTTTATGCTATCGTGATCTTTTCCAATGGTGTCAACATCATGAGGAGTTGAAGGAGCATGAAGAAGCTCAAAGTCATTAGGATCATAGCCAAAAGCACATTTGGACATGTACACTAAGGATTTCAATGAATTTCAAAACTTATTAGACAAAAATTCCATAATGACAATGAATGAAAGTGACCTAATATGCAAGAAAGAAGATAAAACAGAAAATATGGAAAGTATGACTGAAAGTAATAACAAAATACTGTAATGCACAAAATGACCAGAAAAAGCCTGAAAATGTCATTCAAAATGTGCAGCTGGACTAATTTTCCCAGGGTGGCGAATGAGTCCAAGGATGATATTTTTTTATGTTTTTCAAAAAATTTAAAGTGATTTTTATGCTTTTCAAATTTAGATACAAAATTTTAGTTTTTATAATGTTTTGAAGTGCAAGAATGAAATCTATATGAGATATTTACTAATCCAAGTTTGTAAACCCTAAAATGCAAAAACAATGCAAATGCAAAAGCTAATGCTATGAGTCATAGGATGTAAGTGCAGATTCTAATTATAAAGATAATGTGTTAAATATGCAAGTTCACCAAAATGAACTATCAATTTTAGTAGTGCTATGTACTTCTCTTGCACTCTTAGGGTTTTTCACCAAAAAGGAGAGAGATAGAACCCAAAAGTTGAGGTGGTTCACTCAAACTAGGGAATGTATGATCTAGTTATGACTAAATGCAGCTAATGGATAAAATTGATTCATAATGAATGCAAAACTAATGAAATATGCAATGTTTGAAAACACAGTGTGATATGAAAAAGTGAACTAGAAACAAACAAATGTAAACATAACTAAATGAGACTAAAAAAAGTGCACCTAGAGATGAAATACTAATGTTAGAAGATTTTGGAATCTAACAAAAATCACTGTTGGTGACCAGTGGGACTCATTCACCACTGATGGCGAATCAATCCTTTTAGTAAACTGTCCTAAAACTAGTTTCCGACTGTCGAGAACTGAATTATAACAAAATCAAATTTTCCAGCTTGTAGGTGGGACTCATCACCACTAATGGAAAATCAGCCCTCCAAATTGTGCAAATTTAGGGGTAAAGTTTGTGGGCCCATATCTATACGTTTTTACTTGTCAGGTTGATGGAGTCAAATCTATAGAAAATGGGTTGAACATTGTCTCCAAGCTTGAATTAGGGTTTAGTTGACTTGAATAAATTTTATGAATTCTTGACCAGTTTCCAACACCTATTTCTTTGAAAAATCTACCTACAAGACCTGCAAACACACATGTGAAGAGGGGAAAAATGGTTAAGGGTTAGAGTATAGGGATTTGCCTTGGTTAAATCTCACTTTGGTAATCAAACCCTTGATAAAGAAATGAAATGGAAACAGGAAATGAATGATGAATTTAAACAACATGCAAGTGTCCTAAACTCACCAAAACCTTTTTGTTGAAGTTTGATGATATATCAGTGGTTGCTCCAAAATACTTGATATTTTCTTGATCAAGTGATGTAATGATGCTTTGAATGCAAGAGTGATAATTGATGTTGAATGAGTGAATGAGATGAATGGGAGTTAAAATGGATAGAAAAACACTTATTTATACACACTTATGCCCTAACAACCCAATAATACAACATCACAGGCTGACATAAGGTGTTAATGAACAAAAACGTGAAATAAATTTTGAATTATTTTGAATTTTGAGCCAAGAGGGACTAATTTTCCACCCATGGAAAATGGGTCCCACTTAAGGCTTGTAAGTGGGTGTTGGGAATTAAGTTACATTTAATGTTATTTTCCAGGTTTACATCCAAAAGCACACTTAAATAAGGCCTATAAGTGCATAAAGGGGCCAAATAAAGCATAAGAAAGGTGTAAATAGTGGTGACAAGCCTAGAAAAGAATGAAATATTTTTACAAGACTTTACAACACTTTGATATAGGACTTGATAAGGGATAAAGAGGGAATATTTAGATGAATTATAATGATAAGATTCTAGAAAAATGTAGAAATGTGTTACAGGTGCTGTCATAATAGTGGTTTACAATTCCTGAGAGGAACGAATTTTAGCTGAAATAACATATTTTTAGAAAATATAATGATTTAAGCCTTAAAAAGTTCCATTTTAAGGATTCCAATTGAAGAGGGTTTGATCAAATCACCTTCGATCAAAACCCCTTGGATAGAACCTCGCTAGTTTTAAACCATACCTCTAAATGCGTCTCCTTTACACCTATCAAAATGCTGATAAAAAATCACTTTTGATTTAGCTTTTGGAGGATCAAATGAATTCATTTAAAATTTATTTCAAATGATTATGGTATTCCTCAGAACAATCTATCCAATGAATATAATTTTAATATGTTTTGGTTTTGTTATGTATTTTTTTTTAAGTTTTATTAAACATAGGTTTTTCATCGAAAATGAATTTCTTTGTTCTTCACACATGTGGAAAAAATATAATATTATCAAAAAAAATTGAAAATATGAGTGCACAGATGTTAAGAGTTCTTGATCCAACAAAAAATTAAATTAGAATTTTGACATATACAAAAAAAGTTCTGCAGCGTTATGTTTGATTGTGGTTATTGTCTGGAATTACAAGTCGTTTGACTTTACGAAACTTTTGATTAAGGAAAAATATTAAAATAAAAAACTATCTAACCAAATTAAGGCTTTAGATATCAAGTTACAAATCTAAATTTTAAAGGGAATTAAATTTTATAAACTACATGGAAAAAAGAGTTGTCACGTTACAAATTGTCACTTTTAAAATGTTGTTTTTGAAAAAACCAATTTTAAAGTGGGAGATGGAAAAAGAAGTGAAATTTGATTCCAAAATTTTTGAAAAAATATTTTAGAATCTACGGAGACAAAAATTTGATGAGACTCTAGTTTGCACCATCTTCAAATTCCTCACAGTTTAGCCACTATAGGTGCCCGAATGTGAAGATTTAGTTAAAAATAATAATTTCAGTGTCCAGTTTGGCCAAAAATTGTAAACCACTATTATGGGATCACCCTTACAACACTTCATAACACGTTCACAAGATATCATAATTTGAATATTAAGGACCTAATGTGAATGCATAAGCTACATTGCAACATTAAATCTAAGAAAATTAAGTCAAGCATCACAGGAAAAAGACCGAAATAACCATGAAAATGTCAATGATCCATTTTTCTATGGTACACCTCCATTACTACAGTAGAAATTTTGATCTTCTTTGCCTCTATGGTGTGGATCAACTCCTTTTCTTCATTGTAGTAGGGTTTTGAATCTTTATTTTTCTCCACATAAGGTCTTCTTTCTCTAGGTTGGGGTCCATTCTTTGAAAATCTACCTTTCGCATTTCTCTTTTGCTCAAATTTCTTGGTCAGCTTTACTTACACTTTTAATTCCATTTGGTATGCTTCTTCAACTAATGTTATCTTCACTAGGCTCAATTCTTCCTAAATGCATGTTCTTAGTCCATTGATATACCTTGCAACCTTTTCCTTTCTTGCTTCACTATGACTGGTTCTGATTATTATTTTGTAGAATCATTTAGTGTATTCCTTCATTGTCAACTCCCTTTACCTCAAATTTTGAAACCTTTTCAGCAATTCCAATTCATAGTCAACTAGTATAAATTGATTTCTCAATTTGGCTACCATTTGATCCCATTTTATGATCCTTTCCTTACCTCTTCTATTCCTATCCAATTGGACTTCTTTCCACCACAGTGCAACATGAGCCTTTAACTTTGTGCTTGCAAACCTAACTCTTTCTAGATCTTCAATTTCTTCATACTCAAAATATTCCTCCATTTTGTTGATCCAATCGATCAATTCTTTCAAATTCAAATTTTCTACATAATTTGGAATTTTTACTCTAGGTCTTTTCCCAATTTTTGATATTACTTTCAACATTTTTCCTTGATCCAATTTTTCTTGTTCTTCACTGGGGCTTCTACAAATGGGTTCGCATGATCTACTTCATCATCACTTTCATTATTATGCTTAGGTATTAGGCCTTCCCTTCAATCTTCTTCAACAAAATCTAACTGAACTTGCATTTCATACATCATTTCTAACATTCTATCCATTCTTCCAGTATAATTTTCCATAGAAATTATTCTCCCCAGTGACATATCTTCCCTCAAAATAGTACAACTACATCAGCTCGGTGATCTAGCCACTAGGGTTTCAACTACCACAAAATTGGTGATCGGTTGAAAAAAAATTGTGGTTTACCTCAAGTTGGTGATCTATTTACCACCAAGAATTCCTTCAAGATCAAAAATTGCTCTGATACCACTTGGGGTAGTCACAGTAGGAGGGTCCCCAAAGGAATAGTCTAGACCATGCAACAATGAGTGAACATGGTGGAACCAACACATGACTAATGCAAAATCAAGAATCTTTATTATCATTGAATACTAACATGTAAACTAGCCACTCAAGTGAGTACCTAGACTCACAGGCCTTGCCTTAGAGACTTACAACAAAATTTTAGCCAATGGGCCTTCTTGCATGCCCCCACAAGGTTTATGTGAAAAATGTATTGAAACTAATGATGATGAATTACTAACTGATGATCTACAAATTATTACAATTCTTTTAAATATGCTCCTTGAGATCCAAAGTAGATCTGCATTGGTCTTGAGGGTTAAGAACCTGATGAATGCAAATACTCTAGAATGAATCTACTACTAATACAAATGTAAGAAATAACTATTTGTTTTGGTTGATATAGGATTGCCTTACAACTAGGGGTGCTCCAACATCAGACCTAAATAAATACATAACAATATAATATTTATAATATGACCTAGTTAAGAGTTAAGATAGCCACAAGAAAATAATTCATGGCTCTATCTCCACTAATATTTAGGGTATATCACACTTTCGTTAGTCGGATATATCTTTCCCCAAAATAGGAATGATACTCATCCATCCTTTTAGTTTTTTAGCACCTTCAAAAGAGGAAACATTTTTGTGTGCAAGTTGATAGTTGATTTTTTATTTCTTTAATTTATCTTTTTCATCTTTAATTTATCATTTTACCCATAGTATTCCTACTGAAGGTTACTATGATCATTATATATTATGACACTTCATATGGTATATATTGGTGAATGTTCTATTATTCCTATGCATCATGTTTGTTAGTTTTTCTCTTGTTAAGCCCTCTATGGTAAAATAAATTGTGATTTGTAGAGGACTCCCTATGTTTATTGGTTGTCTCAACATGGACTTGCTAAGATTGTCAACTTATTTGCAAGTGTTGAAGCATCCTATTTTTTGTTGTTTTCTTATAATTCAGTCCATGTATTAGATACATTATCACATTAGTCTTATATACAATGGTGCATATCATCCATTGGTATAATAAATAAATGTTTCTCTCCTTGTGTAAACATAACTAATCACCACAATAAATCCATCACCCTCATTTTGTTCATATTTTTTGCTTCTATTTTCTTTTTTTTTCTTTTTTTTCCTCTCTCTCTCATCATTTTTTTCATCTAATTGTTTCTTCACACCTCTTCTTTGAAATGTTGACTTATACATTTTTTGCATAGATAACCTCTTAAAGGGGCATCATCTCACTAATTAATATACCATTGCTTCTTTCTATCTTCTACTTTTTTCTTCTTAGCTACATTTTTTCTTTGAAACAATGTTACTTTGAACATTGTCTCAAAGAGGGAGAAAATGTAGACACTAAATTAATTATTCCATTATTATCATTATATCATTAATTATTTACTAATTATTATCATTTCTTTAATAATCACATCATTATTATCATTATCTATTATTAATCATTTTATTAAATAATTATTTATTTAATTAATATGAGCTAATTATACGTTTAAATAAATTAACAAATTCCTAATTATCCTCTCACAAATTAATGCCTTGATTGAATTAGTAACATCCTTGTCTAATTATCCATTTAATAAATTAATGTATTCACTATTATCATCTCATTATTTTGAAATGATATTTTTTATAATAACTTAAATTAACTCATCCACCTCTTTAAGTTAACATTTGATTTTTGATTGAATCTCCACCATTCATTTGATCTTCCAAAAGTCAATAAATTTGTCCTCTCATTCAACATTTTCTTTGTCACTTTTATCATTCAAAGAATATTAAAGCTATGTTGTTGAGTTGAACACTCAAACATCTTTATCACCTTGAACAAATCTACTTAACAACAAATAAATAGTTATATCATCACATAGACTAGGCCTAGTTTTGGTTATCACTATGCATATTGATTATGCTTTAGCAAATAGTTTTTGTCACAATCACTAATTCAACGAATAAGTCTTACAATAAAAACCCTTTTTGTGATAATATTTGTCACGTATAAAAGCTATAACAATATGTCAACCTTAGACCAAAAATAAGTTAACAACTTGATAATGATCTACAACTATAATTATATAGAAAATAATGTACTGTTTCTAACATCATTCCAATGTTGAAACTTGTATGCTTGGTAAACAACTAAAAAGCTGTCAAATAAAATATTCAAAGCTCTCATCTAATAAAAACCGTTGGGAAAACTACCTTGCCTTAAAATAATGAGGAATAATAATTTAGTATTATGTGAAAAAGTGACACTAAAGGAAATAATATAGTTGAATTTTTTTGGGGGAAGAATTGTTCAATATTTATTTATTTATTACGTCCAAGAAGTAATGTCTTTATTGCCAATAGACGTTTGATGTAATGGTCAATTATAAGAAAGTGAAGGTATATTCGTATTGTAAGAGTTTAAAAATTTTAAAAATAAAGAAATGTTGCATTTTATTCATCAATTTCTAAAATAATAAACCAATAATTGTAGAGGTATAGAATTTATGTTATGAATTAGATGGCATTTTTAAAATGGTAAAGATTACACATAATGTTATATGAATGGCATCTTTAAAATGGAATGTTAAATATAATGATCAAGAAAGTTGTATGTATGTATGCATGTATGTGTCTGTGTATCTATGTGTCTATGTGTATAAATTATATAAAATGTAAAATGCAAATATAAGATCAATAAATTTATAAATATGATCATATAGATAGTATTATTAAAGTCAAATTTTTAAGCATTTGAAATTGTGCATTTTCTCCAAGGAATTAAAACAATCTCTAGACTAATTATACACATTGATAATATACAATAAAGATTTGGCTAGATGCTTAAATTCATAAGGAAATTTAACTTGGAAAAGTCCCTTGATGAATTTTGCATCCATCTTTGGGAAAGATGTCTATCAAGCTAAAACTAGATGTAAATCTTGTCAAAAAGAGACCATAATAGTTAAACCTAAACTTACACACAAAGGTATAGGAGATTGATAAAAATTTAGAATATGGCATCATCTTTGCTATTAACCAATCGAAATGGGCTAGCCCCATGGTGATCTATATAAAGAAAGATGATTTTTTATAGATTTGAATTGATTTCTACACATTGAATGAGATCTACCTAATTACACAAGCTCTTCTTTACACCTTTTATAGAAAAATTTGGGAGTAGCTAGTTGGGAAGTGTAGACACTTAAAATTGTCTATATCATAACAACATCTAAGTTATCCCTTTCCATCATTAACTAAATAAAAATCAAATATTTAATTAATGTTTCCAATCATCTTTATATCATTAGTTAAATATATTGTGATCATTTAATTAATTAATTAACTCTTTTCCTCCATAGTTCAACCTAAATTAAATAAACTCAAAATTTATTTAATTAAGTTTTCCCTTCATATCCATATCCTCTAAAAATAAATAAATATAAACTATTTATTTGATTCCCTCTTACCAACCCAAGCCATTAATTGACTGAAATGAGTTAGTTAACTAATAAATCCACTTGTACATTATTAAGCATGCCTAAAGCATGGTCAAACTTGCATATGTCATGCATGCATGACCCATACTTTCAACTTTCCCAAAAAGTATTCTCATGCAATCTCATCCATCCATTTGTTTGAGAAAATATTTACCCTTCACATAATACTAATAAAAAAAATTGATCCTCCAAACAATCTTTTTTATCTATACCCTTCATTTTCTCCCAAGAAAATATCGTCCATTTAATATCTTTATGTAGACACCTAAAAATGTCTAACATATTCTTCTAATTCATTATTTCCCATCATCACCTTTAATTAAATAATTTTTAATTATTTAATTAATTAAATCATTTTCCCTCATTCACGTTAATTAAATAATTTAAAGTTATTTAATCAATTTCTAATTATCTTCTTATATAGATAATAAAATATTTTTTAATTATATTTAATTAAATATCATGCATTTTTGTCATCCACATAATTAAATAGTTTTTAGTTATTTAATTAGATAATTATTCGTCCAAAATTAAATAAATTATTTTAATTTATTTAGTTTGCACATTCATCTAAAAATAAATAATATCATTATTTATTTATTTTCTAATTTTATTCAATTCTACTTTTATTCTTCTAAATACTAAATTTAAAAACCAAACTAAATTTAGTGATCATCCCTAAATATAGTGACCTTTGCTAAATTTAGTGAGTGAACTGAACTTCACTCTACTTCATTTCCACATGGAGCCTTGTGCATGATCATCTTGATCTCTCACCAATCCTTTTTTTCAATGTCATTTCACATCTCATGCCATTGATCCAATGTCCTAAAAACCTATGAATCAAACATCCTTTGAGCATTCAATCCTGCCAAGAATTGGCAGCCAAACTATACAATTTTTCTTCACAATTTTGCTTAACAAGGTTATGCTAAGTTTATGAGAAATCCACATATCAACTAAAAAAACATAATTCTTATACATTATAATGGAGTAAGGCTAGGTATTTTTGGTGGTGGTAAAGTAGATTAGAATTGGTTTTATTTACATTTTCTTTATTACCTTCATTTGACTTGTGCACACACGTTGGTAATAGGTCTATTGGATCATTAGATTAAGGTTTTTGAATTGGTTTCCTATTTGCATTGAATTCTTTGATCATTCATTATTCCTATTCATGTTGTATATCAGAGATTTCCAATTATCTACCAATTGCAAGGTGCCCATTTGAAGTCTCTCATGGCTTCAAAGCTCTCAATGAATCCAAAACTTGATCTCCAAATTTAATATTATGCAATGATCAACTATGCCAAAAATATAAAAATAGAACTTTTATAGGTTATTTTCATACTATCCATGAATGTAAGGTTGTGCTCTTTAAGTGAGAACCATATAGCTTCAATTCCACATCCATAATATTGAGAAAATCTACACTCATAATGGGCAATAATAGGCATTGGGAGGATTGTCTTGGTTCTTTCAATTTTGGTGCACTTGATTTTCATGTCTAATTAAGGTTACAATTAGGAATGATGTAAAGGTTTTGTAATGCTCCGCTTGAAGCACAAGGAAAAACTTGACCAATTTTATTTTTGAACATAATGACCACAACATTAAATATACAACATAAACATGTCGCACTTGTACAACAATGTGTACACAAGCATCATATGAAATACAAATACATAAGGACAACACAACAATATGGCATCACCATTGCACAAGCAAGGTGGACATAGTGGAAGACTAACAATTCATGGAATAAATCCACCATGAAGAACAAGAGAGAGAAAGAGAAGGAACATATCCTACATGATGATTGGTTACAATCCACAATGCATTCTCTCGCAACATGACTCTTGAATAGGATCAGAGAATCATCATTGGGTAAGTGTAGGATCATCATCGAAAAAATAGGCCCTTAAGTCGCAAAAAATTCAAAAAAAATAGAGTTAGGCAACTTGACGTAAAAAATCTGAATAAGTTATCTATATTATTTCAAAAATATGTAAGAATAGAATCTGTAGTAAATTGGTTGTAGTTTCTAAACTACTAGGTTTTTTTTTTTTTAAAAAGATCTATTTGGTGAGAATTTGAACTTACAATGTAGTAGTACTTAAATTTTAGGGAAAAAAAAGTAGGTGTCTGTCTGACCACCCTAACAACAATCAAATGATAATATGTTTTTATAATTGTTAGAATTGGCCATGGATACCAATATCTTGAGACCAAATGGAAAGCACAAAAGAGAGAGATGAATATGGGGTATGTGCAGAATCATCATGGAAAAAACAGACCCTTAAGTAGCAAAAAATTCAAAAAAATCAAAGTTAAGCAACTTGACGTAAAAATTTGAATAAATTATCTATATTATTTTAAAAATATGTAACAATAGAATCTATAGAAAATTGAATGAAGTTTCTAAACTACTAGGTTTATTTTAAAAAAAAATTATCTATTTGGTGAAAAATTTGAAATTTCAATGCAATAGTACTTAAATTTCGTGGAAAAATAAGAAGTAGGTTTGTCCGACCACCCTAACCACAATAAATGATAAAAAAATTATAAGATTTTAAAAAATAAGTAGACTAACTCATGACCTGATGATGCATATTTTTTGTAAATTTTTCCATGTAAATAATTAATTATGATTTTTATTATAACTTTTAAAAAATATAAAACTCATGTTTGACCACCTTAACTTGGTCAAAACTTTTATGAAATTCAATTTTTTCTTTTTTAATCCTATAGTATGAGAAGCATAGAATGTGATGCATGTTTTGATTCCAAAATTTGATACCGCTGAAAAGCTATAGATGTTTTTCAATCACCTATCAATCAGACTTTAGTCATAATTCAAATAGAAAATGAATAATAATTATTTATTAAATTCAAAGTAAAGCATAATTTATATTGGTGGAAAGTTGAGAATCTCCTTTAAAACCCTTTTCATTTCATCAATTTTGGGTAAAAAAAAAGTCATCAGCCACATACCCTACAAATACCCATCATATTGCAACTTTTTGGCCCATCATGATCCTGCACATACCCTATGACAAGCATACATTGTATTCAATGTCAATGATATGATTGTTTTATACAATGAGAGAGACCCCTTGGTTATATATCCAGGGTGAGAACATAGAAGGGCATAATATTATGACAAGTGTCGTAATCTTATGACATGAGACAACTATGAAAAGTTATCACTCCACCTAAGGTGGAAAAGTGATAATGTGATAATCATCACAAATGGTGGATCACCCACAAAAGGTGGAGATGTAATCACTTGATGTGTCCATGAAAGGTGGATGTGATAAAGTGATAACATGATAAGTCCACCAAAAGTGGAAATTCTCCAACTACCTCCTATGTGGTCCCTAAGTAAACTTAACTAAGGTGCAATTATGACCTAGGACAAGGTACAACACACTTAATTACACCAACACCCCCCCTTAAGTGCAACTTAGGGAGTAGCAGATTATTATGCAAATGACACAATGATGCAAGAATGGGTCCTAGCTACTAGGCCATGTTAGGTACCCATGTACAATGTAAATGAAATGCAATCTCTCACAAATGGAGAAAAGGAGAAAATCCACTGGGACAAAACTCCTCCCCAAAAGAGAGATGAAATACAAAAACATAAATGCTCTCAATGAAGAATGAGAAGGTAAAAACCCCACGTGAGGAAAAAGACCCCCCCATAAGAGAGAAGTAGAAGACAAAAAAGGCAACCTCCCCTTAATGTTGAGTTTCCTACAATGATGGTAGAAGCTTGACATTGAATTTTGAAGATGATCCAATCTCACCGACCAACGTTCCTCCCCTTAGGAAGAAAAAAAAACATGGATGTATGTAGGATGTCAAGAATATGGATGATATATGATGATGTCTCTAAAGCATTCTCAAGTGTCTCCATGTCAATGTCGAAAGCTGAAACACTCCAAACAGGTGTTCTAGGCCACACTGCTGAAGAGGAAAATCCAACATCTAGTAGAGAATAATGTAGAACATGATCCAAAGGAAAGGATATCCCCTTTGAAGACAAAGAATCCTCCTCCAAATGCTGTCCAAAAGAATCCACACTCATGCCAAAATGTGAAGAATGATCATGTAGAGAATGAACAAGAGGGTCAAGGTGTTCCCTCACAACAACTGAAGAAGGTGCATCTTCATCAAAGAGAAGATGAATTCTATCAATGATGTCTCCCAAATATGCAAGATGAGACTCCAAAAACAAGTCAAAAATACTTGTCAGGAAGTCATCCAAAGTAGCCATATCTGGAAGACTATGTATATCCTGCTACACTAAATCAAAATGAGCCAAAACTGTTGAATCACAAGTATCATGAATTGCAATAGTATATGGAGGAGATGAAATGCATGACTCAAGAATTGGATCTGATGTGAGAATTCCCAAGTTCAAGAATCCAAATGTCTCCTCTGAATCATGGTTCATATGATCAACAGTTGAAGGAACAATGTCACCATCAAAAGCAAACTGAGAAAAAGTATACAACTGAGATGAATGATCAACCACCCCAATAGCAATAATCTCTCATCTCCAAGTCTCGAATCATAACTAAATCAGGAGTGAACTCCACAGATCTCCCATCTCCACCATGTGTAATCTGATAAATGGAAAGAAGGTTGTTCATCAAATGAGGAACACACAAGACATCCTGAAAAGTGTTGTCCCCAAAACTAATAGATCCCTTCCTTTTTACACTCATGTATGTATTGTTTCCCATCAAGATAGGAGACATAGAACAAGGCTGAAATGAAGAGAATATAGACTATGAAGATGCCATATGATGAGATGCTCTTGAATCTAGAAGTTGTCTCCCTAATCTTGGAACTAAAAGAGCACAAAGAGCTTGTCCTTTATATCCTGATGCATGACCTTTTCCCTTAGACTGTTTTGAAGGAGGGGGAGGTGATTCAGACATTCTAGAAGGAAAATCAATGTGATTCTTTTTGAGAAGATTTTTCAACTCATCAATATCTTTCTTATAACAATAATGTTCTTCATGTCCATCCTTCTTGCAATATGCACAAAAAGGCCTCTCCTTCTTAGATGATTTCTCCTTTGAAGATGAATCTTTATGTTCTTTTGTGGAACTTGATGTGGATTGTGTGTTCTTCTTAGGCTTGTTCTTTTTCTTTTCTTTGCCACTTGAAGACTTCTCATCCTTTGCAACCAAGGCATGTGATTTTGAAGACTTCAAAGTACCCATTTGAATAAGCTTATCTTGCTCCCTAGTGAGTTGCATAGCAAAGTCTTCAAAGGATGGCATCTTAAACTCACTCCCAAAGGAATTCTTTGAAGAATAGAAAGTAGACACAAACACTGAATATTCGGGTCCTAACTTTGAAAGAACACTTAAGATCAATTGTATATCTGATTTCTCAATTTTACAATCCTTCAATTGTGTTCTTAGTGACTTGAATTTGGTGATCAAGTCCTGTATGTTGTCAAAATTACATGGATTGAGACTGATTAATTCATTCTCCAACAAATGTCCTTGAATTTCATCTATTTTCCTAAATAAGTTTGACAATGCAGTCCATATAGCCATAGGTGTATCCAAGTGCTCAATGTGAAACAACTTAGGAGAGACATACAAGCACAAATAGCCAATTGATTCTTCACAACTATTCAACCGCTTATTCTTTTTAGCTTCATCATCTTTTCATTCACCATCAAGCACATGAACTATCTTATACAATCTTTTTACTCTTAGCAATTTTTTCATTTCTAATTTCCATTTAGGATAGTTGTAAGGTGTTAGAAGAGGAATTGCAAATGGCTCCATGATGAAACAAGAACACAAATCAAGAGGAATGCAACCACAACCACAAGAAGAATCCCCCCAGATTCACTTAATCAAATAAAACCCCCAACAATATATGAGCTTGGCACTTTATGAGTAGTGCGTTTACAATTGCCACTTGCCAAAAATAGTGAAGTGGTCTTGATCTTAGTGCTTACAAATGCCAAAATAGGCACAGTATCAAGTACAATTTTGGGTTCAAAATGAGATCAATTTGATCATACCAATGAGAAGTACACAAAAAATCATGCACTTTAAAAAAAACTGCACCAAAAAATGTTACCATAGGAGCAAGTTATGAGCTCCCAAAGTTCCCAAAATGAGGACGAAGCAACACCACTTGTGAAAATATGCAATTTATGGAAAAACGAGGCACCAAAACCAAAAAATAATTGCACCACTGTGTAGAGTACAATAAATCAGCCCAAATAAAAAAAAAAATCACTGCAAAAGGAGCTCGTATGACTGAGATATGAGGCTTCAAAGTTCGCCTATGAAAACCAAATTGCAAACTGTGAGGGGGGAAAATTCTTTTTGAAAATGCTGACATATTACTGACGTCAAAAAATCACTGGCTTAAATTTGATGGCCTGCGGCCCGTCAAAAAAGAATATTCACCCCAATAAGGAATATGCTTAATCTATGGGATTAACTTTGACGTTTAGTCAGACGTCACCTGGCCGATGATTCTATGAGGAATATTCTTTTTACAGACGGTATATTCTCTGATGTTGTTGGCAGATTCTGTCTGAAGGTTGGCAGGAAATTTTTTTGGCCTGATATATGCCACTCCTGGTTTGTATTGAGTGTCGGTCAGTATGTTGATGAAGCCCGGTTTGTATATAGCTGAATTTTGTAGTGGTCAGCTTTAATGTTTTCCCACCGGACTGTGGAAATAGGGGGTAGTGGGGGCCATGGCCTATGGCCACATGGCACCTATAGGACTTCCCATGGGTACTGCGAGTATAGGGTACACTGAGTACCCTGTCCTGCGTACTCTGCAAAAAACCTTTTTTTTTCCTTTGATTTCTTAAAATTTTCAAAATAATACAAGTAGCCGATAATATAAAAAAAAATCAAAAAATTTCTAAAGTAAAAAAATAAATATATTTTCAGAAATTGTACCATTTGCGCATTTATGATGACCTGGGGGCCATATGACTCTTGGGGCAAATTTTTTTTGCCTCACCGGACAACTACTCTGAATTAGATGATTTGACAGTTAATCTTAGGGTTTTTGGCCCTTCTGGACACGATGGTAGGGTCGGATTTGACCCAAAATGCTCCAAAATTGCAGCTACCTTCTAGATCTAGCAACCACACTTCAACTTCAAACCCTTTGAGATTTGGCCTTGTATGTCCGATTTGGACGAAACAAAAGGCATAATCGACTTTCTCAAACCTTTCAGATGCAATGGTGAGCTTAGAATTGTGCCAACAAGCTCCAATATGAACCTGTAACAAAGAGCCAAAAATGGAACTCACCCAAATCTGAGATCTCTCTTTAGAAAAAGACTCTCCAATGGCACCCAACCCACTCTGATACCATGTTAGAATTGGCTATGGATGCCAAGATCTTGAGACCAAATTGAAAGCACAAAAGAGAGATGAATATGACAAGAATAAACTATATTCAATGGAAATGATATGATTGTTTTATACAATGAGAGAGACCCCTTGGCTATATATCCAAGGTGAGAACATAGAAGGGCATAAGATTATGACAAGTTTCATAATCTTATGACATGAGACAACTATGAAAAGCTATCACTCCACCTAAGGTGGAAAAGTGATAATGTGATAATCACCACAACTGGTGGATCACCCACAAAAGGTGGAGATGTAATCACATGATGTGTCCATGAAAGGTGGATGTGATAATTGATAACATGATAAGTCCACCAAAAGTGGAAATTCTCCAACTACCTCCTATGTAGTCCCTAAGTAAACTTAATTAAGGTGTAATTATGACCTAGGATAAGGTACAACACTATTAATTACACCAACAATAATATTTTAGATATAAGTAGAGGGCTCATGTCCTGATGTGATGCATAATTTTTTTGTAATTTTTTTCCAAGTAAATAATTAATTATGAATTTTTTATTACAACTTTTAAAAAATTTAAAAACTCAAATGTTTGACCACCTTAACTTTGTAAAAACTTCATGAAATTAAATTTTATTTTTTTAATCCTATAGTATGCAAAGCATAGAATGTGACGGATTCAAAAAATGTGATACCGTTTGAAAGCTATAGATTCTTTTCAATTAGCCTATCAATCAGGACTTTAGTCGTAATTCAAATAGAAGATGAATAATAATTATTTATTAAATTCAAAGTAAAGCATAATTTATATTGGTGGAAAGTTGAGAATCTCCTTTAAAAACCCTTTTCGTTTCATCAATTTTGGGTAAAAAAAAGGTCGCTAGCCACATACCCTACACATACCCATCATATCGCCACTTTTTGGCCCATCATGATCCTACACATGCCCCATTCTAAAATTTACATATAAACTAACTTAACCAACCAACATAAGGAAAAAAAATCATCAAAGGATTTCAAAATAGGAGATACAAACTCTCCACTAACTAGAATGAGCATAGGTCACTTCCAAACAAATCACATGCCTCCCAAGATGTCTCATCACAATGTGACATCAAACAAATGGGAAGATAATACAACACACCCCTAAATAACTATGACCTAAATATTTAATACACTTGAAATACCAAACCAGAAGGTTTATAACATTCCCAAGACTTCACAAGAGTAGGTGCACAATCTCCCTAACCCTCAATTTACTAATTGACCAACTATGGAAGAGTATGTACACAAACAATACAAGAGAACCCACAAGTCTCCAACAAAGAATCTTAAGGAAAGGTTTTGAACATCACTAGATCCCTTGTACCATGATGAAAAAAATATTTTACATGGTTTACCCATCCAAGGTCGTGAGACTGCTCAAGGGACTTGTAAGGAAGCTAGGGTAGTGGAACAATTTGCTACACTAATCTTAGAGGATAATAATGTAAAAATTTATAGATTTTCAATACCTATAGAAACTTAAATAAAAATAAACATAAATATCATGCATACCAAAACACAATGATTTATGTGGGGAAAATCACTTTTGGGGAAAAGCCCCATACTGCAAAAGCTGCCCAATATACTATTTAGAAATCATAAAGATTACAATATACTTGTAGAGCAAGCTTCTCATAGGATTATCACCACCAGAGATCTAGAGAAAACATGACTGCTATCAGACTTTCAAAATACATCACCATCTACCATCATAGTATAATGCCCTCATAAAATTGGGTTACATTCTAGGGAGAGACAAGCCAACAAAATGTATACCATTGGATCTAAAACCTAATAATGAACTGTCCAAATTTATAATATATCATTAATTTAATATATTTCGGCTATTTAATACTTTTTTTAACAAAAAAATGTTAGCATTAGCATGCATCCCACTCATCCCCTCCACCTTGTGCTCCCATTTTCTATTACACCTATTAGTGTAACTAAGAAATATATATATATATATATATATATATATATATATATATATATATATATATATATATATGTATGTGTGTGTGTGTGTGTGTGTGTGTGTGTGTGTGTGTGTGTGTGTGTGTGTGTGTGTGTATGTGTGTGTGTATCCTATCAACAACACCTTATATAATTACAAGGTTGAGACACATTTTTTCCAACAAATCTCCCACTTATCGAACACCTTGCAAGATCAATGAGAGGGAGTAAACATCAACTTTTAATTGCTAGGGGTTGAAAGACCCATAGTCTCTTAACACCATCTAAACTTCTCTGTGCTGACAAGCTTAGTTAAGGAATAAACAACATTCATCAATTCTCTACCTTAACCAGCTTCACCCTACTATGTTTGACCATATCTCTAACAAGATGATATTGTACATCAATGTTCTTCGTCCTGACATGAAATGTCGAGTTCTTGGTTGGACATGTTGCACTCTAACTACCGCAATAAACTGTCATTGCACCTTGTTTTATTCTAATATTTGAACTTAGTCTCAAGCCAAATGGATTATTTACAAGCATGAGTAGCTACCATATACTCAACTTTAGTATTGGAAAAAGCATCCATAGCATGTTGCTTACTCATCCAAATAATTGCACCACCAAATAAAGTAAACACATAAGCACTGGTGGATCATCTGCTATTAATATCACTTACCCAATCTAAATCCACATGACCATGAATATCAAGGGAATTATTGTCTTCATTCAAATTACTATGATAGCACAAGGAATACTCTGAGGTACTACATAAATATTTGAAGACTCTTTAACTACACTCCAATAAACTCTACCAAGATTAGGCATATATTTGGAAAGAGCTCCCACTACTTGGGAAATGTTTGGTCTAGTACAAACCATCGCATACATCAAACTTCCAACTGCACTCTGGTAAGACACTCTACTCATGTCTTCCATCTTTAATGGAGATGTTGGAAAATTTGAAATAGATAACTTTGTTCCAACTGAAAAAGGAACACACAATGGTCTACAATCCTACATGTTGAACCCCTATAAAATTGAATGGCCAAGCTATAGTTTTTTGTTCACTCTCTCTTTTAATTTCCATCCCAATAATGTGCCTAGTTGCAGCAAGATCTTTCATTTCAAATTTAGTAGCAAGTTGAGATTTCAATTATGAAATCATACCTTTCCCTTTTCCAATAAATAATATATCCTCAACATATAATGCAATAAACAAGAAATGATCACCATAATTTTTATAATAAATATAATGATCTAATTTAGAATGCTCAAAACCCAAAATCAACACATATGTATCAAATTTCCAGTACCACATCGTAGGACATTTTTTTAGGCCATACAAAGATTACTTCAATTTATAAACCAAATTTATTTTACCTTTCACCACATAGTGCTCTAGTTGTGTCATATAAATATCCTCGTCCAAGTCACCATGAAGGAAAGTAGTTTTCACACACATTTTCTCAACCTATAGATCATAAGTAGCACCAATAGAAAGAAAAAATCTAATGGATGTCATTTTAGCATCAGGAGAAAATATCTCACCATAATCAACACCATCAACTTGAGAGTAACCTTTTTCAACCAACCTTGCTTTTCTCTTCTCAATACCTCCATCTGAACCAATTTTTTTCATGAACGCCCATTTGTAGCCAACAGGTTTTCATCCTTCAAGCAATGGTACAATTTCCCATATATCATTCTTTTTCAAAGATTCCATTTCTTCATCCATAGCAATCTTCTAGTATTTTACATCATTCATGCCTAATGCCTCCTCTATAGATATTGGTTCATCCATGTTAGTATTCAAAGAAAAAGTATATCTCTAATCATCAAGTGAATACCTTTCAGGTGGTTGTCTATGCCTTGTAGACCTATGAACAATCTAAGTTGGTGTTTCTTCCTCCTCTTTTGAATATTTAGAGCTAGATGAGCTCTCCTAAACTTCTTGTATACCAATAAGCTTTGATTCAACTTTCTCAAGTGTAGAATGAAATTAAATCACATCTTCTTGTTTACTTTGTTATGGCTACAATCTAAGAGAAAAATACTTGGCTTCTCTAAAAATAACACTTCTACTATATATTATCTTCTATGTACTAGGATCCCAAAGCTTATATCCTTTCACACCATAACTGTATCTGATGAAGATACATTTCACAACCTTGTTTTCCAACTTTTTTTACTTCTCCTTTGGCACATGTACATATGCCTTGCAACCGAAAACTCTAAGATGTATTAATGAAGGCTTGTGACCTGGCCATGATTCTATGGGCATCTTATCAATAAGAATTGATGTATGAGACCTATTAACTAGGTAACAGGTAGTGGCAACAGCTTCATCCAAAAACCTTTATTCTAAACTAGAACCACTCAACATACTCCTAGCCTTCTCCATTAGTGTCCTATTCATTCTTTTTGCAACTCCATTCTATTGTAGAGAATACAAAGTTGTCTTTTGTTTATGATTATCATAATCTTTACAAAATCTATCAAAATTATTAGAGAAAAATTCACCGACATTATTAGTCCTCAAAAAATTTAGTTTCTTTCAAGTCTACAACTCAACCATTGCCTTTAATTCTTTAAATCAACTAAAAAAAATTAGATTTACTCTTTAAAAAGTATACCTATACCCAAGTCTACAGTAATCATCAATAAATGAAACATAATATGTTGATTTCCTAATTGAAGGAACATCTACAAGACCAAACACATTAGAATGAACAAGATCCAATACACCATAAGATTTATGAGAACTTCAATAAAACTAAACGTGGTTTTTTTTCCATAATAAAATTCTCATTGAAATCAAATTCAAGGTTACAATCATACAAACCTTCAACAAGTTTTTTATTTTTCAAGGTCCTTAGATCCTTCTCTCTAATGTGTTCAAGTCTTTCTAGTGCCATAACATAGTTTTCTCTATAGTTAACTTTGATTGGAAGATAGAGCACTCTTAGGTACCTATAATCCATTACCATCTATTGAAGATGAAACCCTCACCTCTTCCATAGAATTTATAATCATACATTTACTATTGAACTCAATAGTGCATGAATCAAGCTTATACAATGTGCCATATCTGAAACCTCTAGCAATCACCATAGCACCTCTAACCATATTTCATCCTGCATAAGAAAATACTACCTGCACACTCATAAAGTTCGCTCACAGATAACAAATTTCATGTTAATCTATGGATTTGTAACACACCATTAATCATTTTTATTCTACCATCAAAAAACCTAATTTTAAATTTACCATAGCCAACATAATTTAAATAAGAATCATCACCCAAGTACACCTTACTTCCATCAAATTCTTTATATTCAAAAAACCAATCTCTATTAAAGGTCATATGGAAAGATGTGCCTGAATCAATTAACCATGCATCATTACTTGCATGAGTTGCCAAAGCTACAATTAATTTGTCGCCATCTTCCTTCTCAGACTCATAATCAAAATAAAATTTCTTATTTTTCTTCTTATTTTCTTCTTTGTAGTCCTTATGAATATGTCCAGGCTTACCACAGTTCTAGCAAATAACTTTGGAATTTCTAGGAGATTTAGAACTCCTCTTGGACTTGGATTTGTCATGCTTCTCATTCTTCTTTCCTTTTTCCTTAGGTCTTCCAAGAAAATTTATGACCTCCTTCACACTGATGGATACCTTTCTCCTCATCTCTTCAGAAAGAAAAGAACCCACCACATATATTCAGTCTTCAAAATAATAGAAGTAATCCCAATAGCCATAACAAGAGAATCCCATGAATCAGGGAAAGAACAAATAAATATCTGACATTTCTCCTCCTCATCCATCTTGACATGAACTAATTCCAATTGAGCCACCAACATATTAAATGCTTCTAGGTGGTTTATAAATTTTTCACCCTCTTCCATTATCAATAAATATAATTTCTTCCTCAAGAAAATATTGTTCACTAAGTATTTGGATTGATACATCTTGCTAAGCTTCTTCCATAGTTTCTCTATAGAGGTCTCTTCATGGAAATCAATTAAAATAGAGTTTTCCAAGCACAATATAATTAAACCCTTGGCTTTATAGTCCATAACATCATATTGGGAAACCAAAGTAGGATTTGCAAGCCTTAAAAATTTCTCATCAATATCATCCCATAGATCTTGATCTATCAACAAATCCTCCATCTTCAACTTCCACATCTCAAAATTATTTCTAGAAAATTTATCCACCTCTATTCTCCCTGATGAATTTTTTATCTGAAAATTCTTGCAATAAGATCACAAAGTGTCTTCAGCACAAGCTCCCACTCAAATCTAGATTAGTTCAAAAAAAAAAGAAACTTACAACTAAAACCAAATATGATCAGACTCTAATACCACTTGTAAGGAAGATAAGGTATCAAAACATCTTTCTATACTAATCTTGAGAGGAGAATTTAATTAAAAATTTAATAGATCTTTTCAATAGTTACTGAAACTTAAAAAAAAATAAACGTAAATATCATACAACCACAACACAATGATTTACATGGGAATTCCTTTTCGAGAGAAAAATACCACACTCCAAAAGCTACCCAATATATTATTCAGTAATCACAAAGATTACAATATACTTGCAGAGCATGCTTCTCACAAGATTATCACTACCAAAGATCTAGAGACAAGATGACTATTATTAGACTCTCTAAATACATCACCCTCTACCATCATAATGCAACACCCTCATAAAATAGGGTTACATTCTAGGGAAATACAAGCCACAAAAATATCTACCATTAGATCTAAAACCTAATAATGAACAGTCCAAATTTACAATATATCATTAATTTAATGTATGTCAACCATTTAAGAGTTTTTGTTCACAAAAAAATGTTAACATTAACATGCATCCCACTCATCCCCTTCACCCCGTGCTCCCATTATATATTACACATCAATGTAAAGAGGAAATATATATATTTATATATATATATATATATATCCTATCAACAATAAACCTTATATAATTGTAAGGTTGAGAAACATTTTCCCAAAAGAACTAGCAAGGCCAAAAAGAGACAAAAATTGCCTAGGTTTTTGAAGGCCTAATCAACGAAAATGAACACCATAGGAAAAAAAAAGGTATAAAAATATTTGACAAGGGGAAAGGCTTAGAAAACTCTTAAATAAAACTATTTAAAAGGTTTTACATTCTAGAATTTGTATGGGGACAAGGCTGCCCCAACATAGAACTGAGCTGCCCCAACACACTTACTAAAAAATTTGAGATTCTAACCTACAAAACCAGGTTTCCCCTAAATACATAATTTCCCCACTTGCTACCAAGCCACTCCACTTGCTAAAAATCCACCCCAAAAATGTTAGGAAAACTTTTGGAAAACTAGGTTAACTTGGCTTACGACAAGGTTGCCTAGATATAGTACCAAGCTATCCAACTCTGAAATTTAACTAGGAAATTTATTTTAAATGTAAAATAAAATGTTCCTTTGTTTATTTAACCATCCAAGGCTTAATTGAATTCATATACATTTATTATCATGCCCAACACCAACACTGGAACACATAACTAGACTAAAACACTATCTTTCAAAAACAAACTATAAGCCATCTCACAAGAGAGGTCCACTTAACAATTACATTAATATTACATAATGAAAGGAATCAAGTTTCCTTAATAAATTACATTACCTTTTGTTGAACTAATTTATAAAGAGATGAATGAATGAGAAGAGAATATCGATATTGATTCACTCCTCGAACCTATGAATCCCAATGGTGGTTTCCATGCCACCCTACTATGTGAAAGCAACAAGGTCAACCCCCACCATTCTAGGAGATTCCACAATTCCCAAACACACTCACACAATACACATTGGAAAAGGCTATAAACTCACACCAATCATAGAGTAAACATTTATCAAGCATATCACACAAGAATAACTAAGATAATAAGACATCAAATGATCCATATCATGAATCCATTAGAATGAAAACAATTGAATACATAAGAACTAACATTGAGGCACACAAACCAATGCTTAATTTCCCATTTTTCATAATTTCAATGAAAGTTTCCCATAATTCATAACATCTCATTTCATGAGGTTATACTTTTCCAAACATTCAGATTCAATCATTTACATGAAAAAGATTCAAAATTTTGATATCGGAGCATCCAATGGTGTAGGGAAATTTTGCATCACCCAAAATATCATGAATATCATGAAGGGGGAATTAATGAAGAAATAATAGAGGCACCGTGGAATATTCCATAACCTACTTCATAAAAGGAGGAGACAGAAGAAATTTTGGATAGTTGTGTGTGTAGAAGCACAAGAATAGGAAATATGCAGAGTACTTAGTGAAGTGGAGAGGAAGGCCTATTGAAGACTCATCATGGTTTTCTGATACCGAAGTTAAACATCTTGGTTTTCCTCTAACTCCTGAGAAGTGACAGGGTCACTTTTCAAATTACTCTAGGTGTTTGATGCAGGAGCATCTAGCGATGTAAGGCAATCTTGCATCACCCAAAAATATTGTTTTTTTATGCTTAATTTATTTAGTTTTTTTGAGTTCCATGATGACACTTAAGGTCCATAAGACACTTAGGAGTCAAAAATAGTGAAAAAAAGTCACTTAATATTTATAATAAGTTAGCCTAAATAGGCTCGTATGGACATAAAAATTTACCCTGAGGAGCAAAACTAAAAAACATTTATGGTTGCAAAACACTCATCTTAATACCCTACACAATTTGGGAGATATTAAAGTTTTTGTCTAAGGAAATTTCTCCAATTCAACTTCAAATTCAGATATGAAGACTTTAGAGGCCCCAAAATAGCTCAAAAAGTTGATGAACTGACCTATGCTAGGTTCATGGGTTGTAAATCTCTTTGAGAGCTTTCCAACGATATGCAATAATAGCAAGTCGGACACATAGATCAAAAATTTTGGCCTTGTGAAGTTGCCCCTCTAAAAAGTGAATTTCATTAAAATTTCTTCCTAGGCCAGACATCAAATAGTGAGACTCTTGGCACCAAAACAAAAGGGAAAATTGAACATTCTAGAATATTCTAGGGTGGTTATTGGGGTAAAATAAAAAGGGTTAAGTGGGGGGTTGTAGTGTGGCTCCATTAGTGTAGATTATGGCTCAGAATAATATATTTTGTTTTCAGAGTTGATTTTGTTGTAATGAATCAAGCTCATGAGGCTGTAGCATGTAATTTTGAATCTGTAATTTTTTTTCTTAAAAATAAATGAAATTGAGTTATATTTTTGTCTCACATATTTTGTGTTGGTATCTATTATTGTGATTTGTGTTGGTTTCTAGTGGTGTGGCCTTCATCAAGTGGTATCAGAGTAGGAGTTCTTGAGCCTGTAACAAAGCATCAAATGTGAGGCAGTAGTAGTAGGACTTGTGAGTTTGGGTTGAGTTCAAGATGCCTCCAAGAATTTCCCAACATGGTAGAGGTAGAGGCTAAGGTGGTGGAGGAAAAGATCCACCTAGAGATGAAATCAGAGCCCTTAGAAGGAAATTAGAAACCTTGTAGCAAGAGGTTTGAAGAAGAGATGTGCAAGAAGAAAGAGATGACAGTGAAGATGAAACAAAAGAGGAAACATAAGAGGAAGAGTAGTATCCAATGGATCCTAGAGAAAGAATATTGTTGTGAGTGATATCAAGCATTAGGAAGAGACCTAAAATGGAGGTTTCCAAATCTGAAGATCCTAAAGAATTGATCGATTGGATCAATGACATGGAAAAAAATTTGAGTTTGAGGAGATTAAAGATCCTCACAAAGTGAGGTTTTCAAAGACAAAATTGAAAGGTCATGCCAGTATATGGTGGAAAGAGGTCCAGTTAGAAAGAGGAAGAAAAGGGAAAGATAAAAATTCCAGATGGGACAGAATGGTGTCAAAATTGAAGAAACAATGTATTCCAGTTGATTATGAATTAGAGATACTCAAGAAGATGTAGAGCTTGAGGGAAGGAACAAGTACTGTGAAAGAATACATAGAGGAATTTCACAAGGTCCTAATTTAGACTATACATTCTGAGGTGAATAAAGAGAAAGTTTCTTTTTATATTAGTATGTTGAAGCCAAGCATACAAGAATAATTGGAACTGGTAAGAATGATCACCATTGAGGATTCCTATTAGTTTTCTCTAAAGGTTGAAGAATGATTGAACAAGAGGTTTTAGAACAAACAACAAGGTGGAGGTAGGGGTGGAAAGACTAGTGGATGGTCTTATGGAGGTCAAAATGAAGATCAAAAGAAGGGTGAAGGATCTAGTAGTAGCCAGAACCAGAAAGGCGATGACACATACCGTATTTTTGATCAAAATAATGGATACCAAAGAGGAAGAGGAATAGCTAGATGAGGTCTAGGAAGAGGATGCTTTCATGGAACTTTTTTCCAGTGCGGAGAAGGATATAGAGCCTATGAGTGTCCTCAACATTAAGGATAAATAATACCTAATGGTAATGCACGAGTTGCACATGTAGATGAAGATGATGAGTCTACACATTCTGAGGATGAAGAAAGAGGAGAGGTTCTTGTTACTAGAAGAGCCTTAATAAATGAGGAGAAGGAGCCAACTCAAAATAAGATTTTTTTTTGCACCAGATGTAAGTGTGAAGGTAAATTTTGCAAAGTTATTATTGATGGAGGTAGTATTGATAACCTTATTTTAGAAGAGATGGTTAGTAAGCTGTAGTTGGAGAGAAGAAGGCATCTGAACCCATAAGGATTGCTTGGTTTAAAAAGTACCATAAAGCCTTGGTAAATGAACAATGTTTGATAAAGTTCAAGATTGGAAAGTACAATGATGATGTATTGTGGGTTATTATCCCTATGGATGTTTCTCATATGTTGTTAGGCAGATGGTGGCAGTTTGATCAGTGAGTAGTACATGATGGACATGCCAATGCCTATTCTTTGAAAAAGGATGGGTTTGTCATAAGTTGAAGCCCTTGAAAGATAGAGAGGAAAAGGTATGCAATAATGCAAGAATTTGTTTAGTTGATGGAAGAAAGTTCCTAAAAGGTACAAGGTATGAGCATCTATGTTTTGCATTGATCCCTAAAGTTGATAAATAAAATACTATTGAGGTACCTATAGAGGTTTCAAATTTTTTGAATGAGTTTTAAGCTATTATTTCTAATAATGTACCTTAAGGTCTTCCTCCATTAAGAAATATTACTCATTAGATGGACTTGATTCCTAGAGCCAGTTTGTCGAATAAGGTGGCTCATTGTATGACTTGAGCAAAAAGTGAAGAGTTGAGTAGAAAAGTGCAAGAGTTGTTGTGAAAGGGATCAATCAGAGAGAGTATGATTCTATGTGCAGTACCTATAACACTAGCACCAAAGAAGGATGGGTAATGGTGGATGTGTGAAAATTCTAGCAAGATCACCATCAAGTATAGATTTCCCTTATCGAGAATGGATGACATTATGGATTGTTTGAGTGGAGCTTAGTACTCACGAAGATAGATTTGAAGAGAAAATATCACTAGATCTAAATTAGAGAAGGAGATGAATGGAAGATAGCCTTCAAAACCAAGGAGGGCTTGTACGAGTGGTTAGTCATTCCTTTTGGGCTAGCTAATGCACCAAGCAAATTTATGTGGCTTATGAATGAGGTATTGAAAGAATTTTTAGAAATTTTTTTAATTGTTTATTTGGATGATATTTTTATTTTTAGTAAGACATTGGAGGAGTAGTTGATGCATATCCAAAAATTTTTTGAGAAGCTGAGGAGAATTTGTTGATTAATTTGAAGAAATGTAGTTTTGTGAAGAGGGAGTTGTATTTGGGATTTGTTGTCTCAGCAGAGGGTCTTAAAATGGATCCACAAAAGGTGAAAGCTATAATTGAATGGGCTACACTGAGTGTTACAAAGGTAAGATCATTTCATGTTCTAGCAAGTTTTTACAGAAAGTTTATTAATAATTTTAGTAGTATTTTTGCACCTCTAACTAAAACAATGAGATGGGATAGAAAAGAGTTTAAGTGGACTATAGGAGCAGCCAAAATTTTTGATATGTTGAAGAAGAAAGTCACAAATAAACCTATTTTGGCACTTCTAGATTTCAATAAGGTCTTTCAGGTAGATTGTGATGCTAGTGGCACTGCCATAGGAGTTGTTTTGAGTCAAGAAGGTATGCATATTTCCTATTTTAATATGGATTTAAATGATTCTAAGAAGAAATATTTTGTCTATGATCAAGAGTTTTATGTTGTTGTTTAGAATTTGAAGAAATGGAGACATTATTTGTTGCCAAAATAATTTTTTTTATATGCTGATTACCAGGCTTTGCAGTATCTCAATAGTCAAGGAAAGTTAAGTCAAAGGCACTTAAAATGGGTTGAGTTTTTGTAGAGTTGAACCATAGATTTTTGGCATCAATGCACTTCTTTAGCTATTCTAGTGTTTTTCACCTAAAAGGAGAGAGTAGGACCAAAAATACTAAAGGATTCATTCAAATTATGTTATGGGTATGTGCAGGATCATCATGGAAAAAATAGGCCCTTAAGTGGCAAAAAATTCAAAAAAATCAGAGTTAGGCAACTTGACATAAAAATTTGAATAAGTTATCTATATTATTTCAAAAATATGTAACAATAGAATCTATAGAAAATTGAATTTAGTTTCTAAACTACTAGGTTTTTTTTTTTTTTAAATATCTATTTGGTGAAAATTTGAAATTCAATGCAGTAGTATTTAAATTTTAGGGAAAAAATAAGTAGTTGTTTGTTTGACCACCCTAACCACAATAAAATGATAATATTTGTTATAATATTTTAGATATAAGTAGAAGACTCATGTCCCAATGTGATGCATATTTTTTTGTAATTTTTTTCCAAGTAAATAATTAATTATGCTTTTTTTTATTACAACTTTTAAAAAATATAAAAACTCGTATGTGTGACCACCTTAACTTGGTCAAAACTTTATGAAATTCAATTTTTATTTTTATAATCCTATAGTATACGAAGCACAAAATGTGGTGCATGTTTTGGATTCAAAAAATATGATACCATTTAAAAGCTATAGATGTTTTTCAATCAACTTATCAATCAAGACTTTAGTCGTAATTCAAATAGAAAATGAATAGTAATTACTTATTAAATTTAAAGTAAGGAATAATTTATATTGGTGGAAAGTTGAGAATCTCCTTTAAAAACCCTTTTCATTTCATCAATTTTTGGTAAGAAAAATGTCGTTAGCCACATACCCATCATATTGTCACTTTTTGGCCCATCATGATCATGCACATACCCTTATGTATGATGCAATTAAGACTAAATGGAATGAACTAAGTGCAACCAAGCTATGAAATTGATTGAATATGAATGCAAAACCTAAGAAACAAGTGATTTTTGAAAACACATTGTGTAATGTAATAATGAACTAGAAATGAATGCAAACCTAAACAAAAGTGAATAAAACTTGAAGTGTGTACCTAAAAGCTTGAAGGAGACTAGAAATTGCTTTTGAAATACTTTTGATGCTAATTTTTAGGCCTGGAGGGACTCATTCACCATTCTGGGTGAATCAATCCCAGTGATGTAAAACTAAGTCAGAACCTATTTCTGACAAAAGGGTATCTGAAAATGCAAAAATCACAAAACTGACCTTGGGGTGGGACTCATTCGCCATCCATGGAAAATAAGTCCACTTTTAAATCTCTTAATTTTCAAAAGTGGAATCCAGAGCTTTCGATCTGCACTTTGACTTCCTATAGGTGTTCGCTTCTGAAACTCTAATTTATAGGTATGAAAAATGAGCTTTTATTGATATTTTGACTTGTTGAATGAGGAGAATAATTTAGCAACCTTGAAACTTTATTTTCAATGATCTCCAAGCTTCCAAAAGACCTAAATCTACAAACACACAAGGCAAGAGAGAGAAATATTGAATGTTAGGGCATGGGGGTTTTCCTTGGTCAAACCTCGTTTAGGTAATTAAACCAAAACGATGAAAGAATAGCATGAAACATGCAATAATGTAATAGATTACCTTTCCATGATGTTGATCTTGGATTTTTACAATAATGGAGGAAGATTTAGCTCTTGAATGTCTTTAGGAGCTTTCTTGATGTCTTGCAATGATAAAACCCGAAGTTGCTTGACTTCGGATGAAATATTGGTAGATGAATAATGAAGAATGGATGTGAATTAAGTTAATGGATGTCAAAATGAGTTTAGAGATGTGATTTTATAGGAAATTCACCTATTTTACCCATTAATACCTCATCATAGGCCGACATGAAGCAATATTAAACTCAAATTTCACTTTTTTCTCACTCAAAGGTCAAAATTAAGCCAAATGGAACTCATTCACCACACATGGTGAATGGGTACCACCTAGATGGGATTGATTCACCATTCATGGAGAATGGGTCTCACAAGGGCCAATTTGATAGCTTAGATGCCAAGAGATAAGGAAATAAGGTCTAAAATGCAACCTTGTTAGGTATTTGATCAATTTAGCCCTTAGGATGCACAATATGGGTTAATAGGGGACTATTAGTGATGATGTGAATGTCAAATAGGGCTTGGGACATAGAAATCAATGTGAAAGTGTGATTAAATACACTTTACTACACTAAAATGAGGTCCACATAGCCTAGAAAAGCACAAAAACCAATGTGAATGTGCAAGACACATTACAACACCAGTTTAACATTAAGTTCAAGTTATAAGCCTTCTAGATTAATGTGATAATGCAACTAAATGCATTTTATAATGTTGAATTGGGAAGAAATGGGTTCATTAAGTCTAGAAAAGTATGAAGTATCTTACAAAACTTTACAACACCTTTACAAGACATCGATAAAGGCATGTTATTTGATTTGCAAGGGTCCAAGACCTAGTGTGGATGCATAAAATGTCTCAAAACACTAGATTGTGACCTCACTAGGTCCATTTTATTATGAAATAATCCCATGTCAAGCAAAGGGTACTTTTTTCTATGGTGCATTTAGCCCCCACTTTAGTGAGAGGATGAACTTGCTTCAAACTCACACTAAAGTAGACATTCAAGAGAGAGATCCAAGTGTACAAATGTAGATGACAAAGAATGAAAAAGATCAAAGGAGGTGGCCAAGACCCTAGGATCGAAGATCCTAAGTCAAACCATCAAGATACAAAATCATGTAATGGCAAGAACTAGAAGAGAAGAAAAACAAGGTGGAAAAGATGTACTCACTCTGGGGCCATAGAACTTTAGGTTATCTATGGGGTGAGAAGTCCACAACATACTCACTTTGGGGCCATGAAACTTCTAAACATCTGTGGGGTGAGAAATCCCAAAAGGTGAGGAACATATGCTAGTTGCTATGCACTCACAAACACATAGGTGGCTATGGGGAAAGTCGTGTCGCTAGATGGGATTCCTACTCAACCATATCAAAGTTATACCTCCTAATAAATTTAACAAGGTGCCAGAAAGGAAAATGATGTTGTTTCGAGCTCTATGAAGTAAGCAAAACTTTGTATTCTTGAGACTCATAGACATTATTAATGAAAAATAGTGTAAGGATTGTTCAAAGGTATTTTTCTTTGTTTGTGCAAGGTCACTCTTAGGGAACATTGTGCTTAATGTCTCTAAGAGAGGATGTGTCAAAAGAAGTATCACACTCTTGTAGGAAATCAAGCCCAATGACTCCACCAAGAAAAGGACATGTCGCAAGAAGGAAGAAATCACACAATGAAATGTGAGTGGTTATGTATGCCCCCACTTTAAAGCTATTGCGAGCACCTGTACTGTGAGCAATTGCTTTAAAGTAGGAGACACAAGAGCTTACTCTAAAAGCCCTATGCCAAGTCATATGTTTCTGATAAGCTATATCATGAAAGAGATAAGTATGTCATATGCAAGCAAACTTAAGGCATATCATCCACATCCTAAGCTTTCTCTTATGTATTCATGAAAGGTTGACAACTAGCCAAAGGAAGCAACCACAAGTGACATATGAGGAAAAGGTTTGATGCAGGGGCATCTAATGGTGTAAGGGTAATCCTGCATCACCCAAAAATATGTTTTCCTTTATGTTTCTTTTTGTTAGATTTTTGTAGATTTTTTTGCATTTTTGGACACCCTTTTCATCAATAAGAGTTCCCAACTTTCAGAATTGCATTTCTACATTTTTTTGCTCAATTTCTATTTTTAGCAGTTTTGAATTTGAAGGTGCGAGGAGGAAAAAATTTATGGGAAGCTTCAGGATAGAAAAATAAGCACTTTGGTGAAAGAATCGTGTCAATATCATTCCTAGTTTGAAAGTTATTCAAGTTTCAGTTTTTTCTTTTTTCCCTAAAAAATATTCCAAGTCTAGTTTGAGGCACTAAACTATCCTGTACGGGCCCAAAAAGCACCAAAACTATAAAATCTAGTTTTGAGCACATTCTTCACTCCAAGACCTTTCCAACGGCTCAAATTTTTCATCAAACAGGGTCTCAAATCAAAAGTTATGGCTCCCAAAAGTTGGTGCATTTTGAAAAATGTGCTAATTTTTTAATGTAGTTTTAAAATTTGAATTTCAAATTGTAATTTTCAGTACCAAGCTGCTAAAAACTCATATTTCAAATGTGTTTTTGGCTCCAAACCAAAAAGGGGAGTTATTTATGGGCTAGTTCTAATTTTTGGGGTAGCTTTTCAAGCGAAAAGATCACATACTACGAAAAGGGGAATTTATTTAGTTTATGTAACTTGCATGTATTGCAGAACATGAGGATTTGAGATCCTCTACATGTAAGATTTTCATTTTCAAAATAGTAATAATATTCTCTAGTTGTGTGTGTAATTTTTTGTGTCTCGGGTTAGCACCCTTGTCAAGGCTATCGAACCCCTTGCCCCCACGTAGTTTAGGACAAAGGTGAGCCGAAACGATTGATGAAATGCATGCTAGAGTAAAAATCAATAGAAATTAGAGGAATAAGGTGACCCCACATTGGGAAGCATACCAAAATCCTGAAAATGTTGTATTTTATGATTCAAGGCATTACTTTCATTAGTGGAGTGACCATGAACTCTATGATATGCACAAAATGAAGTCTTATAAAAGCATTTCTTTCAAGTTCTAGGAGGGAGGGTGATCAAGTGATCTTGGAGGAGTTTAGACAAAATACCCTCTTGATCAAGAGGAGAAGGTGGTCTTGTGATTTCTTGGAAGGATACATCTTGCTTAGTATTGGATGTCATACTTACACAAGTTTCTCTAGATTGTGAGATTTTATGCTTCCCATTATAGGAAGGTATAAAATCTAATGAATTCAAATCATGAACATTTTGCAATATGACATTAAATTTAAGCGAAGGTTTATTTGTTTGTTTCATGGTGAAAGGATGATGATCAAGATTGTTAGTCAAGAAGGATGATTTAGGAGGGTGTTGTGTGAGATTGTTGATGTTGAGTGAAGGTTTGGACAAAGGGCAATAACCAAGACCATGAGTTGTTTGTTGTGTGCGAGGGTTGATAGGGTTGCGGATACCTTGTTTGTTAGCACCACATCCTTTTCCACTATATCCAAGTTGTTTCATGAGCTCTTACCCTTTTCCGTAAAGCTATTTCATTGATTTGGAATCAGATGCTTGTTCATTGTTGTGTTCATCAAGGGTTGTTGTAGAGTTTGTGGCATTGTCTAAAGTGGTTGAGTTGGATGCTTGTGAAAGGTTGTCCGAATTTTGTGTTGACATGATGGTTGGTTGTGCTTATTTCTCATCTTTCTTTTGTGTGAATATGTATTCTCCCATAGATGAAGATGTAAATTATAAGGATCCCCAGTCGTCACCAAATAATTTAGATGGAAATTCCTCATCATTGTGTTCAATTTCTATGTTGGATGTGGGAATCAATGTTTTTAGAGGACTCGTAGCTCCTTTTTCAAGGTGCAAGAAAATTTTAGTCTTGGGATTTGCTTCGACTTGATAAATGTTATTGTTCTAGACATATTTCATTATACGATGAATGGTTGAAGGGACTACATTCATCTCATGAATCCATGGTCTGCCTAAAAGAATATTGTATGAAAGGTCATAAGACATGACCTTAATAGGAGTTTGCAAAGTAACCACCCCAACTATAACATGCAAAGTGATTACACCAAGTGGTTTCTTTGTTGAATTGTCAAATAATCGAATAGATAAGGAATCAGGTTTTATTTGTCACTTGCCAACATATAATCAATCAAGGAGATTCACACTACACACATTAAGAGAAAAACCATTATCAATAAGGGTGTGCTTTATCCCTATCCTATTGTATTGAGCAATGATCATGAAAGCATCACTTTGTTAGCGCAACTCTAAAGGAGGGAGCTCATGGTGATGGAAAGTAATGTCAAGATTAGTTTGATTTGTGTTATGAATTAAAGTTGCCACATCATTTAGAGTTGTACCATGAGGAGCTATAATTTGTTTTAATGTTGTTTAAAGAATATTGTGGTAATTTGGTAAGTTCTGAAGTAAATACCAAAGGGAAATATTTGCAAGAGTATTCTTTAATTGTTTGACAAGGTCATACTCCTTTGTTTGTGGGATGTAATGAGGAGCACTATGTGGATTGGGTAAAGGTAAGGAGGGTGGGATTGGTTGCAGCAGTTGTAGATTATTTCGAGTGTTATATGTATGAGCAACAATATTATAACTCAGCTGTTGTCATACATTATTCTAAGGTGGGTAAAGGATAAGTTCAAGTTTATTTTGTTTTTTGTGTGAAGGAGGGTAGAGAATAAACTTGGGTTTGTTTTGAGGTGGAGGTTTATGTGAAGGGGGATAAAGTATGAGTTGAGGTTGGATAATGTTAACATCCCTTAACAAGTGAGAGTCCATATCATTATTGTGGTTCGTGTTTTGCATCATGATATTGTTCCTAGGAGGAGAGTTTGGAGGAGAACTATAAATTGAATTTTCTTGACATTATAAGGTTGGCTCTCCTAGAAGGACTTCATCACAAGTGTGAGGATGATCAATGATTGAATTTGTTTGCTCGATAAAGTTTTCCATAGGTGAAAGGGGACAACTAAGATTCTCATGACTCTCATTGGTTATGTTTTCTAACAAAAAATTATCTTTGTCACAACTAGGAGAGATACTAGGAGAAGAAAAAATGTGATTATCATGATCATTTATGATTTCATTTCTTTGTTCCCTAATATCTTCCAAAATAGGAGAGGTAGGGGAAGGATCATAAAGAGGGTTGTTGTAGACTAACATATCCTCATCATTGATAATCTCATCTTCCTCAAGGTTATCTGCACAATGGAAATTAGGTAAGGTGATGTTTAAGGTGTCTTTGATTTCATCCTCTTGTGCTAAAATATCTTCCCAAAGGGAATGACAAGAAGGATAAACAAGATCATCATGATTCTCAACAATTGTATCTTATTTTGCCAAGATACTTTCGTCACTAAAAGGAGAGGTATTGGGAAAAGAAAAAATATGATCATCATGGTTATCTATGTTTGTATACTCTTCTATCACATCATCCACACAAAGAGGAAAGATAGGAGGGGGTGTAAGTTTGATGTTAACATTGTCATTTTCACTCTCCTATGCTAAGAGACTCTCATAACTAGGACATGCATTGAAGGAAGGACGATCATGATTATTAACTAACTTTTTCTTTGCAAATTTAGAGAAGATTGAAATTAACATTTTGAAAGAACAATTTATGCTAACCCAAAATGCAATGTAAAAGGCTTTTAGATGATAATTGACTGATTATGATATGTAACAATATGAGAATGAAAACTTGAAATTTAAACCATGCATGAAATGAGGTAAATTAAGCTAAATTTGATGAAATGCATGTTACAAAAATGTAACTAACTAATATAGGTAGGTTAAGGCACCAAATAGAAACTTAAAATCAGAGTTTTGAATTTTGTAAAATGCAGTTTCAAGGGTCAAAAGGGATTGATTCGCCCAGGGTGGTGAATGAGTCCCAGTATGGACTTTTTCAAAATTTTCAAAAAAAATTGACTGAGTTTGATGTTTTATGAGTGCTATGATGCAGACCTAAGTGAAAAATGTAGAATTTAGGAAAATCTAAATTAATTTAGATGCCAAAAATCAACCTAAATGAACTTTGCTATGAATGAAAAATTTGAAATCTATCATGCAAATGAATTCATGCAAGTCCTAATGCAAGATCAATGCAAGCTAGATGAATGGCGAAGGACTCCAAATCAGATAAGAAAGTATTCTAAAAAGCAGGTTCACTAAAATGAACCGTAGATTTTTCACACCAATGCACTTCTCTAGCTCTTCTAGGGTTTTTCAACTAAAAGGAGAGAGTAGGACCAAAAATGCAAAATTGAAAAAAAAATCTATTTTTGAATGAATCATCTCAATACCCTGCATGGTCTGGGAGATGTTAAATTTTGCATCCCAGGAAATTTCTCCAATGCAGCTTCAAATTCAGATATGAAGACTTCAGATGCCCTGAAATAGCTCAAAAAGTTGGAAAACCAACCTATGATGGGTTTGTACATTGTATATCTCTTTGATAGTTTTCTAACGATATGTAATAATAGAAAATCAGACACCCAGATTAAATGTTATGGCCCTACGAAGATGCTCCTCTAAAAAGTGAATTTCATTAAAATTTCTTCCTAGGCTAGAAATCAAATGGAGGGACTTTTGGCACCAAAAAAAATGGAAAGTTGAACATTCTAGAACATTCTAGGGTGGTTATTGTGGTAAAATAAAAAAGGGTTAAGTGGGGGATTGTAGTGTGGCTCCATTAGTGCAGATTGTGGCTTTGATATTATTGTAATGAATCAAGTCGATGAGGTTGTAGCATGTAATTTTTGAATCTATAATTTCATTTTTTCAAAATAATTGAAAGTGAGTTATCTTTCAGTCTTGCATCTTTTGTGTTGTTATCTATTGTTGTGGTTTGTGTGGGTTTTGGGCAGTGTGGCCCTCATCAATTTCCAAAATTTTCATAATGCAACAACCATGAAATTTACCAAATCCACCACTAAAATTCATCAAAATTAAAAAAAAAAAAGTTAAAATTATGAAAAATTCCCTTTCGTGTAAAATATTCCCAACATCCCTCTTAAGCTATAAAATACACATTTTATGCATTTCTGAAAAAATTGGCCATGATAATGATGCATTTCAAAAAATTATCAAAATTTACATATAATAATTAATCTACCATGAAAATATATGAAATGAAAGGTGTTGGGAGGTTATAACACCCCAAAAAACCATTTGCAACCTTTTGAAATGAAAAACAATAACCTTAGATATAAAAAAATTTACCTCACTTTCAACCAAAATTTGAAATGAGTAGAACTTTGAACACATCATGTGGATGCATGATTCCACACACAAGAATGATCTCCCCATTCTTATATCAATGCAACATATCACACTACAATTGACCTTCAATTTCTAACCCACTCACTAAAAACATAATTTGGAGGAAAGAGGGTTTTTCCTCTCCAATATTCTCCAAAAATAACATGTAAAAATTAAAAATAGAAACCCTTTTACTTTTTAAACCTTTTTCTTTTTATAATAAAATAATATATATATATTCTATTTTATCACATTAAGTCCCCAATTTCCCCAAATCCCGAATAAGACATTATCATTGAGTCTAATTTACTATTCCACATTTAAATAACATTTTAATTATATATAAGGCATATTCACATTACTTTGCAAAAATTGGGATTTAAATCAAATTAAATTAATATAGCTCATTTTTCCATTTATTCATTTGAAACTCCCACCAATAACCCCCAAGTCTTAGAAATCAATAAAATTCATTCCCTAATATCATTTCACCTATAATTTCACTATTAACCTATAGAAGAATTTAGTTGAATTAAATTGTAGAAATGGGAAATTTAACAAAACATCAGCCACATATTCATGGGATATCCACAAAAAAAGGTTAAGGTATCTGGAATCATACCAATAGTAGTATCTGGGTCTACACAGGTAAAATAACAGTGGTATCACACTCAAATCGAGTACAATGGGTAAGCCAAAACAATAAATGTCCAATGTAGCATTTCCTTATAACCACAATCAGGGTATACTTAGACCTATGGATCCAGTTAGAGAAATAACTAGTACCTATAACCACTCAACACACATGTCAATCATGCATCCTCCATGCATATAAATAGCTGAAGCATTGTATAAATACCCCATTGTGTACATCATATCCATAATTCCATTACATAAATGATAAATTTCATGATATCATTTAATTAGAATGTCTATATTAATGCATACATTCATGAACCAAAACATAGTAATAATCAATTGGGAAAGCCTTCATCATGTACGTATCCCAAGAAAACCCCTAAAATGAAATACATCCATCACCTTTTAAGGAAATTAGCATCAAATCACGCATATGCATTTCAATTCCATTTACATCAAGAATAACAATAAAATAACCATAAAGGAAACACGAATCAGGACATAGAATAATAATATTGAAACATGATGTTCTAACATCTAAGCATATATGAAATACAATTGTCCCACTAACATCATATGCTAAGAATAGATAGGCACTAGAGGTTTAAATTTTTATATTGAATTCATTTATGCTTTCCTCTCTCTTGTTAAGAAGTATAGACTTGCATTGATACATTATTTACCATTAGTTCTAGATCAAGGAATAATGGAAATAAAAGACAAATTTTAAACTAAAGTGTACTATTTTTTCATACAATGCAATTCCCTTTGTACTTAAGACTACACTAATATTATTATTTTTTAAATGCCTTTTCTTCATCAATTTCTAAAATAATAAACCAATAATTATAGAGGTATAAAATTTATGTTACAAATTAGATGGCATCTTTAAAATGGAAAAGATTAAATATAATGTATCAATAATGTTGTATGTTTGTATGTATGACATATTTAAAATGGTAAAGGTTAAAAATAATAATCAAGAAAGTTATATGTATGTATGTGTCTATGTGTATATACTATATAAAATTTGAAATATAAATATTTAAGATGAATAAATTTATAAATTAGATCATATAGATGGTATTATTAAGGAAAATTTCTTAACTATTGGAAATTGTATATTTTCTCTAAGGAATTAAATTGATTTCTAGATTAATTATTCAATTGACAATATACAATAAATATTTGGTTATTTTCTTATTCATAAGGGAATTTAACTTGGAAAGGTCCCTCAATGAATTTTGAAACTTTAAAATTTAGTGCAATCATTACCAATGATTCCCATGGGAAAGGAAGTTAATGGAAATTTGTAATAATATATTGTTTGGCTATCCTGAGTTAGCGTATGTGCAGGATCATGATGGACCAAAAATTGGCGATATGATGGGTATGTGTAGGGTATGTGGCTGACGATTTTTTTGTTACGCAAAATTGATGAAATGAAGAGTTTTTAAAGGAGATTCTCAGCTTTCCACCAATATAAATTATGTTTTACTTTGAATTTAATAAATAATTATTATTCATTTTCTATTTGAATTATGAGTAAAGTCTTGATTGATAGGCTGATTGAAAAAAAATCTATAGCTTTCAAACATTATCACATTTTTTGAATCTGAAACATGTGTCACAGTCTATGCTTTGCAAACTATATGATTAAGAAAAATGAATTTCATGAAGTTTTGACCAAGTTAATGTGGTCAGACATATGCTTTTTTATATTTTTTAAAAGTTGTAATAAAAAATTTATAATTAATTATTTCCTTGGAAAAAATTACAAAAAAATATGCATCACATTGGAACATGAGTCCTCTACTTATGTCTAAAATATTATAAAAAAATATTATCATTTTATTATGGTTAGGGTGGTCTGACAAACACCTACTTCTTCCTTTTTCCCTAAAATTTAAGTACTACTGCATTGAAATTTCAAATTTTCACCAAATATATATATTTTTAAAATAAACCTAGTAGTTTAGAAATTACATTCAATTTGCTACAAATTCTATTCTTACATATTTTTGAAATAATATCGATAAATTATTCAAATTTTTATGTCAAGTTGCCTAACCTGATTTTTCTGAATTTTTTGCCACTTGAGGGCCTATTTTTTCCATGATGATCCTGCACATACCTATTAAAGAGTCTTTATGTTTAATTATGTCGCAAGTCCTTGTGCTTTTACAAGAGTATGGAGACCATGTTTTAAAGTGTACTAGGAGATGGAGGGGTTGCATCCATCATTAGGAAAGATGTATATCAAGCTAATACTAGATGTAAATATTATCAAAAGGAGACCATACCATTTAAACCTAAACTTACACATAAATATAGTGGAGATTGATAAAAATTTAGAATATGGCATCATATTTTCTATTAACCAATCAAAATGGGCTAACCCCGCAGTGATCTATATAAAGAAAGATGAGGTTTTTATAGATTTTATTTGATTTCTACACATTCAATTAGATCTATCTAATTACTCAAGCTCTTCCTTACAACTTTTATAGAAAAAAATTGGAAATATTATCTAGTTGTGAAGTGTAGACACTTAAAATTGTCCACATCCTAACAACACCTAATTTATCCCCTTCCAACACTAATTAAATAAAAAAATAATTATTTAATTAATGTTTCCAATCATATTTTTAATATTAATTAAATATAATGTGATAATTTAATTAATTAATTAATTAATTAACTCCTGTTATGTCTTGCATAACCACCTCATTTTGTTTTTGGTCTAGAAGAAGTAGATCCAAGAATGAACTCGTCCCATAATTGTTTACATAAGAATCAATTCCCAAAATAATCCTACTTCCAATGAATGTTGATTCTAGTCTACACCCTTATTCTTTTGGAAAAAGTGGGACTAGAGTGGGAAATGAACTTGGAACCATCAGCTGGTTTTGGGTCCAGTTTCCATTCCAATCCCTATTCCGATCTCGTCTCGGTTCTAATCCTAATCCTTCCTATGTTAAAAGGCTTTTTGTTCTTGATTCTCTCTTGGCTCTGCTTCTAGTAAATGCAAAATTTGACTAAGTATGTAGAGTTTCCTTGGATGAATAGAATATGATATGAAATGTAATATTGATGTAATGGTTTCCAAGTCTTTGTTGATCTAATATAGGACTATTTTGTAGGAGTGAAAAATGTCAAGAGCATCCAAGGAAGCTTCTCAAAGAGGGAGCCACGTTGTAGAACGTTCAATGCCAACAAAGCCTAAGAAGATAAAGGTGGAGAAACTCCCTTACACCTTGAGATACAAGCACAAGAGTCTCACTCTTACAGCCAACACTTGGTGGATTTGGACTAGGCTTATATCACTGATACAAACTTAGGGCCAATCAACTATGAGGAGTTGGTTGAAGAAACTTTCACAAAGGATATAACAGGGAGAACAAAAAGAATTGTTCAATCCATATTAGCTCATGTTGCCCTCTTTCCTCTATCATTTCAATGTCTAGAGCTCATACTTACTACAACATGAGCTTACAACTCAACAAGAAGGAAATGTGTGGGCCTACAAGGGAATATCATCATTGATCTCACCCCACAGATGATAAGGTTTATGTTTTATGTACCTACACCATAGAACCCCAAACAACTCAATGAAGCAGAGGCATTAAAATTGTATAGAAACTACAAGGAAGCTAACATGACCCACATGAAGAAGAAATGGATGAGGGTGGAAAAGAAATCCTTGACTAAGATTTCTGATCAGCTAAAGAGAGCAGATTTCAGTAAGGATATTAGTGACATAATCATGATGCTTTCCAAAGTGTTCAGAAAGAGAGATTCTTCACACTTTAAGGAATGAATGTTTCAATTAATTCAAACCATTTTGGATGGAAAGTAGCAATTTTATTGGCCAATTATTTTATCAAAGAGCCTACAAAATCAGATGCTTAGGGTGGGGAAAACAAAGATTTTCTTCATGACTTCTTATGTAGTGTATGCAGCTACAAGGAGGGGCATTTTCCTTGGTTTGAATGCAATTGGAGTATTGGGAGAAACCCTTGGAAAGAAGAAAGTGTGGGATCATTATGATCAACTAACTTTACAAACATTAGAGTTGCACTATAGAAGGGTTAATGATGCATTCTTGTATGTTATCATTAACTAGTTGATAGGCGATGTAGGGTATAGATTAAGCAGGGAAGCCATGGTGTTCATTGCAGAATGGGGACATTGGTACATTCAATACCCCAAGTTTACTTACTTTAGGTTGAAAGGTTTTGATGGCCATCCTCATTTGGTTCCAAGATGTTGCAGTAACAAAAATTTCCTTATGGAATTCATCTATCAGGCCATAGGAGTCAATCTTAAATTTGCTAGAAAGCATAAGACTAGTTTCCATAAATTTTCCATGAAGTTAGGAGAGTATAGTTGCACACATAATTTGGGTGTAACCTTGGATCCCCAGTATGAGGCTGAAAACATAGGTACCAAGGACATGGATCTAGTAAACTAGGATGAGGAAGATTCCATTGATATTAGGAAAA